>JARTUT010000624.1:0-37848 GCA_030674115.1 Micraspis discolor
CGGGTGAACAATAGTCTTTTTCCGTACTATGGGACAATGTGATCTAAATATGAAAGCCTAATGAATAAACAAACCTTTATCTCAATTTGAAAATAACTACTCATAATTTTCACCAAATTTTGTTCTATGCTTCTCCTAAAAACTTACGTCATTGCTTTTTCTGAGTTTTGACAACGCCATCAAATTCTTTCTCTATGATAAAAATTTTTGATTAATATTACGTCTGTGCTTTTCTGAATTTTGACAACGTCATCGACATCGAATTCTACCTCTATGAATTCTATGAAAATTTTGATTGATATTACGCCAACTGACACTGATATCTAGGTCCGCAAGTTGTCAAACGAATATCGATCTGTGATGGCAAATCTTTCAATGACAAAGCTCGGACTTCATGACATTTCTATTTTTCTCTTGAGTAAATGATAAAAATTAGAAAGCACTGACGTGAAGTCAGAGTGCTTTGGCGCTCTTGTTGAGCTACTTATGAGTAAATATTCAAACCTTAACAAATCTATAAGCTCTCTGATCGGGTGAGCAATAGTCCTTTTCCGTACTATGGGACAATGTGATGCAAATATGAAAGCCTAATGAATAAACAAACCTTTATCTCAATTTGAAAATAACTACTCATAATTTTCACCAAATTTTGTTCTATGCTTCTCCTAAAAACTTACGTCATTGCTTTTCTGAGTTTTGACAACGCCATCAAATTCTTTCTCTATGATAAAAAATTTTTTTGATTAATATTACGTCTGTGCTTTTCTGAATTTTGACAACGTCATCGACATCGAATTCTACCTCTATGAATTCTATGAAAATTTTGATTGATATTACTCCAACTGACACTGATATCTAGGTCCGCAAGTTGTCAAACGAATATCGATCTGCAGATGGCAAATCTTTCAATGACAAAGCTCGGACTTCATGACATTTCTATTTTTCTCTTGAGTAAATGAAAAAATGATCATATCTTCAGAAGGGGAAAAGCTACGACAATGTATAGAGTTTGAACATTAATCCATCTTTCCACACTGTGTCATATGCCGAAGATAAATCGATGAAAGCAGCTCCTGTTTTCAACCTTCAATCATTGAAGCCTGATTCTATGAAAGTTGTAAGGCTGAGAACCTGATCCGAACAATTTCTGTTTTTCCTAAAGCTACCTGGAAATTTTGTAAAGCATTTTCTATAGAAGATTCAATTCTAAAAAGGATTAGTCTTTCTAATATCTTGTAAGAAACGCTCAATAAACTGATGGGTCGATAACTACTAGGATCGCAAGGATTTTTTCCTCGTTTCAAAATCCTTATTATTTTAGCCTTACGAAATTCGGAAGGAAAGTTTCCCGAATTCAGAATATTGTTATAGAAAGACAATAACCAAGACAAGGCCTTTTTTTGAATGTTTGATGAATTCTGGATAAATTCCGTCAAAACCTGCTGCCTTTCGAGATTTGGTAGATTTGATTGCAGCCCTCAATTCATCTATATTGAATGGATGTGACACATGTTCTAAAGTAGGAGCTGATCTCCTGAATATCTGTAATTTTTTCTTCACATTCCTCATTTTAGATTGGGATAAATTGACTGATTCAGAGACATTAACTAGGCGGCGTGCGATTAAATTGGGATCAATTTTTGATGATGAGGAGGTAAGAGGAGTAGCTTCACCTAATTTTCTCAATATATCCCATGAACTCCTACTCGAATGTGTAAAATTCATTTTTGGTACAACACTATCCCATTTCTCTTTTCGGCTTGTATTGATAGAATTCATAAGCCTTTCACATTTATCAACGGATGGTGATTTTTGATAGTCCTTGTACAGATCATCGGTTTCTTTCGACCAACCTGGAATATAATCTTTCCAGAAACCTATTGGAACGAACTTTTTTGCTGCGGCTTTCACAACACCTAAGAATCTGTGATAGTTATCATGAGTGGGTTTAATCCATCTAATATCACTGTCTACCTTCTTAGCAAATTCAATCCAATTCGCTTTTTTGAAATTCCAACGAGGTCTTTTTAAACATTCTGAATATTGAATTAAACTTCTTGAAGTCAACAGTATAGGCCTATGTTGGCTATAAGGAACAACTCCTTAAATTTGACGCTTTACAGGAAGCGGTTTGCAAGTATTATCACAAGACACTAGGCAGAGATCAGGATTGTAGCCTCTATTCCATCGAGAAGAATGAAAAGAAGGTACATCTTTTCCATCAAAAATTAAATAGATATTATTATCTTCCATCCAGTCAGCTAAAGCTATTCCACTTCTATCATTTTTATTATAACCCCACCGTGGTGAGAATTAAAATCACCGCAATAAATTGAAGGATGAGGAAGATTCATTTCCAAATTTCTTGGCCAAATAGTATTTGGAGGTTTATGAATATTAACGATAGAAATATTACAAAATTTGAAAGAGATATAGAAAACACCCTCAAATTCGCCTTTTTGAATTAACTCGATATTGTGAATCAATGATTTGTCAACATAACAAGCTAAACCGTAAATTTTACTAAGGAGATAATCAATGAATACATAACCTTTGATGGTTCCTCTTTGACGAAGATGTTTTTCAGTATCCGCATGTGTCTCTTGAAGAAGAATAATCTCAGCACCATAGTCCTTTGCTAATTTTGAAATATAATCACTCTTGTCCTTAGAAATACCCTCTATATTCAGATCCAATACACAATCTGCAAGGAGGATTCTTCGAATCGGGTCTTGCGGTCCAAGTGATGATTTTTCAGATCTTCTGATGTTTGAAGTCTGCTATGGAACCCATTCAAAGGGAAATCAACATCCATAGTTGGGGAAGTTTTTGATATAACACTTATTTCATTTAAAAAATAGCAGATAAATAAATACTCCTAATAAAATGTTTCTTCAGACACTGATATGATATACAGGGTATTCCATTGCAAATTTAAAAGTTGACATTACTTCCGGTAAGACCGGTAGTTCAAAATTGTTAAAAGATATGAAAACAAATAAGCAATCTACTATAGCATCCATCTTCCAAATTTCATTGTGATATCTCTAATAATTTCAGAGATATTTACTTGTTTCCACATATTTGCCCATCACTGTAGATGTCGCTGGTATCTTCGGGTAACGTCATTAGCGTTTATATTTATTCGTAGATATTTACCACATGGATTTGAATTGCACTTGGTTTTTCTTTTTCTGTTCTTATAATGTAATGTATAGGGTGCAGGAATAGTAGGTTGACAGTTTTGCATATGAGAGAAAAAAAGCAAATATAATTGCAAATAAATTTATTTTCGAGTAAAATATAACATCGATAATTACTTGTGGCCTCACATTTTATGTTCGAATTCTTTTCCTCCCTCTGCAACACACATGCGGCATCGTTTAGCTTATTTGGTAAATGCCGGAGAAATTTTTCGAAAATCTCAGCATAATTTCCGTCAAGTTTTAGGAAAGAAGTGAGCAAACAAACACTTTCTTCTTTCGTGTACTTTACACGTGCAGCCATGTCAACGAACGCTCTTTATACGTACACAACAGTACTACTACACGCGGAAAACTAAACTTGCTACGTTTCAGCTGCCTCCTTCTGTCCTAGTTACAATACTTGACGAGAATACGTGCATGCGTGAATACCAGACAGTGTAAACCTACATTTGCCGCACTCTGTATACATATAAACTGTTTCTTGTTTGGTGTGCTATTTATTCATTGTACGAATACTTTTTTTTGACTTGTGAGTACTCTTGTTGGATTCAAATACCCTTTAGTATTCTCTTTGGTAAGTGAATAAGTAAATATACAGGGTGCGAAATACCTTTTCTAAAAATTTTTCGATGGTCTTCTTTATCTTAAACAGAATTCCTGCAGATTTTCTCCAATTGTAATTTTGTAATGTTTAGATAAAAATCGTATCAATATAGTTTTAACTGAAAGTTCATGATTTAGATAACTCCTAATCGGAATGATATTGAGAACTGAAGAGTGAAGGATTGATATACTTTAAATATCTCTGGTTTTCAATCAAATCGGCCTAATAATTTCGAAGAAACAAGAAAAAATACTTCTTTTCCAATACACTCTCAAAATTAATTTCTTTACATTATTTATTCTTTATTTATTTTAACCTCAACAGGAAATAAATCCCAATTGCAAAGATTCACGCCATTCTATAATTAAAATACAAGTCAAGTAGCAAACTAAAATAAAATCTTCTATATGAGAAAAAAAATTGTCTATGAAATATTATTTAGTTGAAAGTTTAATGTTATCAGAAAAAATATGATTTCTGAAAGTTTGAATGAGCTCTCGCCTGTTACAACAACAAGAATGCCAAAGCCATCGGAACCCATGTCAGTGCTTTCTGAATTTTAATGCTCAAAGTTCGCATTTTATATTCAGGCGCCACGAAAGCTCACAATAATTCAACCTGTCGTCCTTTCGTCGCCAAGAAATACGCCGATCGGACCATATATGGTCATTTTCATTCACATTTATATAGCGCGTCCACATTTAGGCGCCACCTATATATAATGAGTTTAGCCCTGTCGCTAGAAGCAGTTCACTCTCAAGAAAGTAACAGTTCTCTTCCGAAGAAGTGCCATTCCGTTTTACTGATACATAAATTTCCTATCATTCTACTCAAAAATTCAAATGAACAAGTGTACCTACGTCGAGAGTCCTCAAACCAACCGCTCAGTAACCAATTGCGTATCAGTGTAATAACACACTTTTCACAACTTTAAGTTATGTGCTCTTAATCATCGAATGAACACAGCTCAACATGCCTTCAATTGATTTCCTCTATATTGTGCTTCTCTTAGTTTTTAATTTTAGGTATTTCTTAATGATATATAATACAAAGAATTGATGTTTTTCATAATTTACTTTATAATTCATTCAAATCTGTTGACAAAAATATGTACAATATCGAAACTGATTAGTTTCGTTGGTAATTAATTGAGGTCCTATATTCATTAACTGATCAAAAATAACATATCTGAATTCTGAATTGAACAAACCCTTCTTTAAATAAGTTAAGATGTTGATATTGATATGGTTACTTTTGCAAAGGATTTGTTTTCAATGAGAGTCTTAGACATAATTCTAACACCTTCAAGTAGTTCAAATCACTTCTTACTTTTCTCCAGTTTCTTCGACTTGAAATTCTTCGGTCTTCCGCTTCGCAGATCAAGCTATATACTTGTAAGTATCCTTTTGTTCCTCTGAAATTTCTAAGTATTCCTTTGCTATTAAGATCTCTATAGCAACCTGAAAAAAAAAAACATTATTTTTAGAAAGCCAAATGACCTACAAATGAATCGATTGTGGAGTTTAGTAGAAAAATAACCTAAGAATAAAAATTGGATATACTTGGACGATTGTTCTACTAGTACATTAATTCCAACCGTGTATTACAACGCAATAGTAAGTCATTTCTTTCTTATACCATTGAATAGATACAGCTTGTTGAAATTTCCGAAGCAGCTCATATTGTATAATATAAATTTGTTGATCAGTTTATGATCATTTACTCATAATTTCAATCAATAGCCTTTACGAAAATGCTTTAAATAGGTTAGTGTTGGTTATTTTTAGAAATAAAAATACTTAAGTGAACCAACTTGTACCCACAATTATTGTAACATTTCAGGCTTAATGCTACAACATCTCAGCTTCTTGTACCTCCAAAATATCTGTATTGCTCTACCTAGAATGGTTGAGATCGTCATCGACACTCTTCTACCTAAATGACGAATAGCGTGGAGTGGGTGTACCTATTTTAGACGAGTTCACTTTTTCTGTAAGCGCTTTGTATATTAATATTCAGAACTCCTACCTATTTGTGGGTCTTATAAATTTTCAATTTCGTTTATTTATCTCATATAACTACATTTTTCTTCTTAATCCATTTTAGTCAATTAATTGTCTTGAGCCCTGTATCATTCATTTGGTAACATACCTGATATCATCTGGTACCTAGCCGTATCTAGAGCCGATTACTGGTAAATATTTATAATGTTTATAACCAGTGTACCTTCGACCGTACCTAGAGCCGATTGATAATCATTACCTTTGTGAACAAAGAACACTCAACAGGTATAAATAAATTGTACATATAACCGGCGCGTTAATCAATCTGTATCATCAACCTGTCCCAATAAGATTTGCCAGGCTGGAATAACTCGAATTTCTTTCACAAATAATACCAGTGATACACCTTCATAAAATGAAATACCCAACTTCAACGTTTGAAACAAAATTATGCGGAGGTTTTATAGATTTTTGAGTGGTCTTGAAATCTTTGTTTCGAAAGATAAATGAAAATTTTTTATTTTTCCGAATTCTTCAGAGTTGATTGGATAAAACATCCAAATGGATATACAAAATTGTTTGCTGAATTTAACTAGAATTAATAAAAACCAAGAGAGTTAGCAAACCACTGGGACAAAATGGGTATAAGAAAAATTATAAACAAATACATACCTTGATAGCTTCAATGCCTGGCTCGAATAATGCTTTAAGTTGATCGCACACTTCTGTTATTAACTGTTGCTGATGCAAAACTTTCCTAATCTTCATAATACGGACTATTGCTGCCTGTATTAAATTTTTTCTTTGTCCTTCTACAAATTTTATTGTACCGACTTGCTCCTTTTTTACTTCATTCTTCATTGGCAGGGTGAGATTAACCCTATAACTTTTGCTGTAAAAATTATTTTGTGTTAGTGTTTTTTTTTAATATAACAGATTTCTAAAATATTTTGTGATTACATGATATGACTAGCAAAAATTTCTTAGAGACATTCTCTGTGACAATCAGGTATCTGAAAATTTAAATATAACGTACAAATATTTAATTTCTTCAATATATATTGGATGTCCCTCTGAATATACGCAAACACGGAGCTAAGTCGGGTGAATGAAGTGGCTGGTCCATGGCATTTATCTGTTGTTAGGTCTTTAAATCGTTAATTATCGTCGGTCGATGAGATGGTGCATGATGGTACTTCGGAATCAACACAAACATTTTGCCACAAAGTCCTTATTGACGGTTTAACCTTCCTATTGTCGGCTCGTTTTTGTGTCGTATTCATAGATCCATGTTATGTTACCATGAAAGTGGTATCAAAATTCGCCCGATCGGTTTCTTCAGAGATGTTGAGATCACAAATTATCTCTTTCACACTAGCATAACGATTTTCGAGCACGAACTCCTTGACTATCCTTTAAGAGGTCGACGATCGTCCTGAACAAGGCAGATCTTCGACGATTTCCCGACCGTTATTAAAGGCTTTGTACTATGCGTGCATTAGGGTTTTTGAAAAAACAGTTTTTTCAAGCATTCGCAATAGTAAGCACACGTAATTAAGTTCGAAATATAAAATTTGAGTCAAAATCTTTCTTCAATATAGTTTTCCATTGTAACATTCACGTACTAGCACTGCGGTAGATTGGTGTCTACAGTCTCACCAACATACAGTCTCCAAATACTTAATATTCAGCGCGGGTAATTCAAATGCGACATTCCGGATAATTTTTTGTCTGAATGTGAAGGAAGGAATCCTACTTTAAGGTCGCATTATATGTATTACGAAAGAGGTGAACTTTTGTGTCGTTTTGAAGCATCTTCTCGAACGCCGTTAGTAAAACGGGTTGAAAGTTTTCGATGTTGGGAGAAGTAAGTTATAGTGACTCAGTTGACTACTCAACTACACTTAAGATGGCCTTCTGAATTGCCAAAATATTTTAAGGAAGATATACACAAAGTGTGTTCGCTGAAGTTGTAGATGCAGTCGGAAATATTTAGATAATAGGAGAGTTGCCTTTTATATTTCGGGATTGGACATCCCTAGTGTTGCAATCTGCCAACTGTCAGCTCTATTGTAATGCTTGACATTTTTGAGGTTATACGTAGTCAAAACCTATTCACATACAAATGCTATTTGTGTTGTTTATAATAATTCATAAGATTAATCTCGCGGAAAAAATTTAATTGAATCATGAACGAATATATAATCAAATAAGTTTGTTGAAAGCCATGCAACGAATCACTTAAACAGATTCTGGAGTCTGACTTTCAAGGGTGCTTCAACGATTAAGATATGAATCTTTATTGGTTCTTTGATAGAGAATTATTATTTGGCCAGTCTTCAATTTCTGTGATTGTTTTTCTTCCTGTCTAAGTTTTGATAGGCATCTTTCATCATTCTCATGACAAAGTGAAAATTGCATATATGAAACACATTACGACGACGCGACATTTGTATCGGAGAAGCGACATGAGAATTCGTAGCGAAAGAAGTTTTAGTCTGTGTGGACAAAATGAATGTTTCAGGTATAGAAGAAAGCGAATATTGCTCATCAATCTCTACTACCGAGAATGTTTAACTACAATTATGAAGCTGCATATGAATCCTCTAAGAACTAGCGCCTATGCCAGTGTAGTTGATTGGTGTCAAAGCAACAAACCTCAACAACAGAAAGGAAATAGCGAATATTTTATGCAATTAGACCTAGCTAGAAGTCTCTAAAGCTGCTTCAGTATAAACAGAAAAGTTAGAATTGAAGGATCTGTGAAATCGGAAAATGTAATACACATCGAGAAAAATCGAGGAAACGTGTTATGTTAATAATGTGAATAATTGAAAAATTGTTCTATTAACGTTCAATTCATTGGATTTCACCGTATGTTTGTTTATAATACGTCACTTTGCGTTAGTCAAAGCTGTGTCAAAATATATTGCTTACAATTTAGGGAGGGGATAAATCTTTTTCCTCACTGGTTAGGAGAATAATTACTTTGATTTGAGGAATTATTTGCAGGATCAATCTATACTTACTTTTTGTATCGTAGAGACAAATTAAGAACTGATGATTCATCCATTTCATCATCTTTGCATTCAAGTAGATTTGCTGCCAACAAAGTCTTAACCACTTGTTTTAAATGATCGAGCCCCATTTGTGTACATTCCCTTAGAAAAGAGATGCTGCAACTATCACTGTCGTTGAATTGCAGGAGTACTGCCATCTGATAAGTGTTGGCATGTAAGATGTATGGCTTCTTGAAACAATTCGTTAAAAGATCTCCTTTCGACAATTGGTTAAATAAAGTTAAATTCCTATTCCCATGTTCAGTGTGATAAAATTTGGTAAATTCTTGAATACTTTTTTGCAACTCTGTGGGTAAACTCAACGGCCCCGTTTGTTTGTATGGCCAGGATCTATCTCTGATTATTTTAATATTGAAATCAATCCCCACGGATATTTTCTGTGCTCTTAAATATTCAGAGAACTTCTCATTCATACCCTTGCTAAGTTTGATATCTATAAGCATATGCTCCAGTGGAGTTGTAAAATCAAAGCCGCAAGTTTCTTTCAATTTTGACACCATAAATGCTTCTGCCTTGCAGTTTACTGACTTTAGCGTTATCATTCGCTTGGCCATCATCATGCTATAGAACCGAAAGAATACGTCCTTGTCATAAATATACTTAATTATCCTTATCGCTTTATTCGTGAGGGTATCTTCTATATCAAAGCCTTCTCTATCCTTACTGTTCTTCCTCAGTAAGATATCGCAATATTGTGCAACGAGCTCTGGCGATTTCGCACTGGTTTTGGCTTCTATCGTTACAGCATTTTTATTTATAAATTGCTGACACGCCATGTCTAACACGGCTATAAAGCCAGTATCATTGCGGAAGGCTTCAGCAATGAGGGCATTGAATTTTTGATGGACTGACACTATGATGTTCACATATATTATCGGCTCAGAGCTGACTATATTTTTATCTTCTTCGATAGCCTTTAATCCTTCGTCGGTTATGTATTCCTTAAGGATTGACATCATTTCTACCAGACCAGTCGGAACACGTGCAACCAACGCGTACATGCGTTTTGTATCTTCTTTTTTTTTGTTTCTCAACAACTTGTTGAATTCTAAATGCATCACATCTAAATGATTCTTGATCAACACCTCCTCTAAAGTTTCTATTAATTTTTCACGAGTGGTGCTATGAAGATAAAGTTGAATTCTTTTATCTTCTTCCTCCAATATATCCTCAATCTGTGTTAAAATGTATAGATTAATTGAAATTGTTTATAATTGTAACAATAAAATACAGTTTTCCAAGGCACTCGAATGTTCATCAAATATTTCAGCAAAATTATTTTCAACTTTTGTTCAACGCTGATGAGTTTAACTTCTAGCTATCATTATTTAGTGAAATTCATCTGTAGTCAACAAGGAGAAATTAAAGGAGGAGGAAAATTGAAAGTTTTGGGCAATTTTCAACTGGCCATTGGTTCGAGAGAAATGGTCGTGAAAAAGATGTCTAAGTTTGGGATATTTAGCTAAAATAAATTGTTGTGTTAGTGTTTTTTGAGAAATTACAGAAAATGCAGCTATTTCAAAACTTTTTCAACTTTTTTTTTTCCGCGGACGAGAATGAATACCCTTGGATGCTCGGTCATTGCTTTTTCGAAAAAAAAAGTTTTTTCCATTCATCACATTCTTTTTAAAAATTACTGACCACCACTGATGTCACAAAATTTTAAAGCTCTCTTCCAAAATCTAGACTCATGAAGCTACAATTAATTTTTTCATTTTATAGGGTGAATCTTTGACCACTACGTAATTTGAACCATAGGTTCTAGAGAATCACTTTTTTCCATGCCGTTTTTCCATATTCAGCTGCGTTAATAGGTTCTAAGCATTTTAAATTTTCACATTGGGCAAATACGCCTCTGTAGTCCAGTTTAGTTTGAATGAAAATTACCTTCCCCAGCATCTCCTATTGAATCTGAATTAAAAATATTATTTTCCCTCTAGGTAATGATACACTCACTCATGTTTAATCTGACGATTATACCGATTTAATTCCTTTCAACTCCAAATATCTCGAAAATTGTGCAATTTAGGAAAAAAGGTGATAAATAATTTTATCTGCAAAAAAGACTATAGATTCTAGGAAGTACAAGATACGGACCTTTAGTTCAAGTGATATTTGTTTTTCATGCAATTTTACCAATCTGTACTGTATTAGTGGGAAACCCACAAAAAATGGCATGAAACTATTTATGCCAAAATATGCATGACTGTTATCAAAAACCTTCTACAAGAGATCATTTCGATTGATATTGTCGTTTGAATATTACAAGTGAAAATGCAATTTTTTTATGAAATTTCAACACCCAATATCATTTGAACGGGGCCAAATTTGGAAAAATGTTAAAGGAAGAAAATGTTTGTTTTGACGTCAAGAATCTATGGTTGAAATTAACGCAGTGGTAAAATACTCACCCTGTATTATGTTCGACCATTTCTCTCGATGTTATGGCTAGCTTGAAATCGCGCAAAAAGTTGTGGAATTTTTTTCATCCTTCAATTTTTTGTGTGAAGTGTATTGAAGATTAAGAATATGATAACGATATGAGCATTATAAACCATTGAGCTGTGATGTGGTGTTAACAAACATTAACGTTGACCAAATTGGTTGGAATCTTCTCATTGAAGGAGAATTGACACTAATCTACTCCGAGTAACAGCGAAATGTTTTATCAGGATTAAAGAAAACGTAGGTTTAAAATCTAGCATTGAACATTGTTTGAGGCCTTGTTATTATTCAGCAAAATTAAATAAAATTTTAATCTTACCTTCTTCAAATATTTAACTACAGAGTAATTAGCCAGAAAATTCTGGCTTTCTCTCATGTAGAAATGTTTAGTTTCTTGCAGAAGTAGTGTTTCTATGTATTGTTGGTAAAGAAACAAATTCGTCTCTTCTTTCATAGGATATTCCTCATATCTACCCAATTCTATATAACACTTCACTATAGTTGATGGCAAATTTGTGTTTATAATCTCCCCATTTCTTTCCTTCTCAATAAGTGTCATCAATGCGTTTGTGACCTGCAAAAAAAAAAAATCAGCGGGCCGAAAGTTTGAAAAATGTTTCGTCTGTTAAGATCATTCATTATTGGAAATATTAGTAATGACGAAGATTGTTTTGGCCTCATGTTAACTCGAACAGAATCTTTGATTTTTCGCTATCCATATCTCAGATTAAAATTTGACCACATATTTGCTCTGAAAGCATGAAACAATTACTCATTTAATAAACGAAGAAAGAGGAATTTATCTTCTCTAATGGAAATTAATTCATTCACATCATATATCACAGAAATACGAGATTATGTCTAAATAAGAGAAATTGATTTTTAGCTAAATACAAATGGACATAATCATTCATTTTCAAAGGAAGTTTTTAGAAATTTTGAAACATTTTCTAGCATTTTAATTTCCTCGAATTGTGGTACATTTCTTTCCGTTAAAGTTATCCAAATGATTTCGAGTTTTAATCCATCTGATTGATATTCCACGAATGCCCAATATAGAAATTTCTCGAGAATATGGGACTAATAACCTATGTTGAAAATATAAAAACTCTAGCTTATCTGCTTCGGAAAATAGAGATTATATGTCCACCCACAGATACTCAAGTTTGTGCTACGGATTCTTCATCAGGAAATTGTTTCCAATCGATTGGGACTATTTCTGATTCGATATTCGAAAATTACTGACATTTGGGAATTATGTTAGCACGTTGTTATTACACCAGTTTAATAAACTTAAACAATCGCGCAAAATTGTCTAAGGCTTTAACTTATATCAGTTATTCAATTAGCTACGAAGTTGATTTAGCCAATAAATAGAAAATTGTAACCTTCAATTAATAATACCTATTAGATTAGTAAAGCGATTAAAAATGTGTTTATAATTGGATACTTACCTTTTCGTTCAGATGAATAAAGAAGTGATCGATCCAGGTAACTGCGGCCAACTGATCTGTCCCATATAGTTTTCTATATTTGCTTTCTCTTCTGATCCAAGTTCGGTTGAAGTATTGAAAACAATTTGTTAATATAGTAGTACTGTTCTTGTATTGCATCCAGTTGCGAGAATAAAACTCTAATAAGTCTTCATCCCTCAACTCATTTGCTTCCTGGAAAAAACCATTAAAATACTGTTCGATATTTGCTGTTTTTAATACTTACACTTAATAATGATTCCAAATAACCTAACAAATATTCCCTGATTCGATGATAAGTCGCAAAACCTATCTTGTGAACAGTTTGCTCTTCTTCTACTTTTCCTATTACTGGACTAAGATTCTGATTTGCCTCTTTTACACGTGTATAAGGTGCTACGCAAATATTAAACACTGCGTCATACATCCTCATAGTTCTTGGCTCCTCGAATCGATAAACTTTATCAATCTCATCGAATAATACCTTCCAATCTTCCTCCAACATTAACTCCTGAAGAATTTGATAAGCAGTTGTGACATTATCTTTTTCCATGTTCAAATAGTTTCGGTTAACTGAAGACAAATTTGATGCTGAAATAGAAATAAATCAGAATTTTTTCAAATCACATTTGATTCAATATATTGCAACACAGCTTGCAAACTCAAATTTGCCCTTCACTTAATTGAAATAAATAACACCATATTTTCAAAATTAATACTTTTCTTACCAAATGGTTTTGTTAACTATTTGACAATTGCAAGTGTTGAAAGATTTTCTATACTTATGAATCAACTTTTATTTCTGACGAGTAAATGAAACTCAAATTATAAGTATAGTAGTATAGTAAGTATAAGTTTATTTCATAGAACTTTCAATTATTCTACTTCCGAGTAAACATATTCTCACCTCTATGGTCTCAAAAATGTAAACGATTTTATCGGGTAATAGAATATAACTAGAGAAATGTCAAAATAAGGTAAACCTTAATAAAATACGTTCATCCGTTATTTAGGCAGAGGAATTCATTTTGTATATTTAAGGATCCCTCAAATGATGTTGTTGATGCGCATGCGTATATCTCAAAATATTGGATACCTTATTAAGACACCGGAATTACGAACTCTTCGGCCGATTTCCGATAGGCCGACATAGAAATGAACTAATTACCTGTTAAATCTGTGATCAACTGTCATTTGAGCATAGAGATAGAAACTAGATGTCTAACACTCTCACTAATCGTTTCTGAAAAGTGTGGCATTTAATGGACAAAACTGACAAAATGGCTGCCGAGTTTTGGTCATAGAGAAATGAATGCATTTATGTTTGAGTGATGATTTTGCCATAGATAAAAAAGGTTTCTATATCTATGTAACTTTACTAAACTTATCAATTGTAAATCAGATATATAAAGTAATTACATCTAGAGTGGAATCTGAGAAAGAAAAAATGGTTCACAATAATGGTTCAATTTGCCGCCGCATGATATCTCTGGCTTCTCTGATTTTTGGTTTGTTGATACTTTCATAACCTCGTCATTTCTATTCAAATCCCTCGTGGATGTAACAAAAAAATACTACACCAACACTACACGAAAACACCACCGTTATTACAGTTTAACCTAATGAGTTCGTTCGAAGACATACCAACAACAACAGACGGCCGCCATTTTGTCAGTTCAATTAAATGCCTCTCTTTTCGTCCTAGAGTTAGTCATCTATGTTTTCTATATTTCTGCGTTTGAGTTGATTGATTAATGGTCAACTAGTTTGTGCAGACTGCGCATGCGCCTACCCAAATGCCGTGTTGGAACTCATTCCAAAGTTCGGAAGGAAATAATAATATTGCACATTTCAGTTTGTCGGAAACAAATCAGATCACCCTGTTTGTATGGTCATTTCAAAATCCTAAATCTCAACCTCTTTGATCTCAGAATATAAGTTTCTGCCGCAGAATCAGACCGTAACTTACAGCGCCATCTACTTTTCATTCCTGACATTTTTACAGATTCCAATCGCACAATGTTTCCTCGTGTGGCGCCATCTAGAGTATTCCATTTGAGTTTCCTCAGGAATCCACACAATCGCTGAAATAAAATCAAACACGTGGAATTGTAATTATCATCGGATTCGCTAGTTTTGTAAATTTAGTATATTAGTATTTTAGAATATTGGGACAATTTATATGAAAAATGCAATATCAAAGGCAATCCTTACTACTATGCTGACAAGATATTTCAATCAAATTATGCTTACCTTGGTTCAGGACACGTGCGCCTTTTTGAGGTTAGGTTTATAGTGGAGTCTATCCGAACGGTTGACTTGTTTGAAACTGGTTGGTCGCTGCTTGTTGCTGCTTGACTGACTTGGTCAGTTGTTTTCGAGGTAATGGTGGTACTTGACTACCTGAGAGGTTATGTATTGCTTGTGGTGGGGCCTTGATACGTACTATATGCTCCGAAGTAGTGGCAGCATATGTACATAGTTCTTCTTCTTCTTCTCACTGGCTTGTAACCTTTTAGTGTTGTTTTGATAGTCTTCTATAAGTTGCTTAGAAGTGATGATATCTTGATCTATTTGACCTTGTTTAGGCCGCATAATTGATCTCAATACGCAAGTCAGTTAGAAATATGTTAGAAGACTTGCCCGAATCATAAAGACTATGTGCGCATGCGCAGTCGCATAGTAGTGAATGAATAATAAGAACAATAATAAAAAAAGTGAAAAAATAAATGTACATATATACAAGTGACAACAGAACATCCTCCCCCCCTTGAAGAAAGGAGGAAATTCTTCAACGACTCAATTCTGAGGTAAGGGACAAAGTTTGACCAAGGGTCTGCGCAGGACGCCTTTCACGGTATTAACAGAGGCGACTCGAGGAATACCATCTGCGCCGTAATTCAACCATATAAAATGAATTATTTTATACTGAATTAAAGAAAGTTTAGAAACAAATTAAATTGACTCTAAAAGTATTGTATTATATTTCACGAACAACAGCTTTGAAACTTTGTCTCCGTACAATCTATTTCTTAAGGAGTCGTAGATTAGACCAGCTCCACTAAAAGTTGGTCGCTCGCAACCCTACCTGGTGGACACGACAAATATCGGCGGGCACTTCTTGGAAGGCACTTCTTGCTGAAACTTTGCATTGCCAAACACTTTCCACCACAATAAAGGATCATCATTAATATTTATTCGTTTTTCTTTATTGTACTCATTTAGTATGCTCTTCAACACCACAAATTTGTCGAAACCTACCCTATTTTCAGAAGTGGTATCATAATCATCTTCATCGCTACTTGATAATATATTCGACAAAACTGTTTGGAAATTACTATGGGTAGGTTTTACTGGTAATTTCATTCTTGTCCGTGTTTCGGCAGGAACTTCAATATTTTCAGCCTCATTTTTAGATGTACCACCAAGTAGTGACATCAACGACAGATAGATAGACGATAGATCGCGTATCGGGAATCAGGGGGATTCCCAGCGCAACACGTAGGAACTTGCTTATAACAGTCGACGTATGCCGCTATCGTATCGTCCTCCGGTTTGGAAGTTTCGGAACCGAAGTCGGAACCGAAGGTGTGATAATAATCGGAAGTTCCGACTTATCGGAGTCGAAGTCGAAGCTCCGTAACATCCCTAGTTGAAATGCCAGCGTATGGCTTCCTCTCTGCTACATTAGCAAAGATCGTTCTCAGGTATTTGTCGGATCCCGTAAAATTTGTTCCGCAATCAGAGTAGACGTTTTTACAAATTCCGCGCCGGCTGATGAATCGTCTGAAGCCCGCGAGAAAGGCCTCTGATGAGAGTTCAGAGATCAATTCTAAATGAATCGCCTTTTTGCAACATATAAATAAACAAATCCAAGCTTTGAAGGTCTTGGTTGTACTAATTCTACCCATTTTGATTATAAAGGATCGGTTAAATCGACCCCGGTGTTTACAAATGGTCGTGCTCTTTCTCTTGGACGTCTATGTTATTCAGTGATCTGGCTGTGCGTGGTGTTGATATTGCCGCCATAGGTTCAGAAGGCTTCTCAGAAAACGAATTTATGAAGTGTCTGAAAACACAGAAACACTCTTAGAACCATCAGAACACATATCATCCGCTTCCATATCTAACCAACGGGACTAATAACTCAAAAAAACTCAGTGATTTTCGGATATGCTGGTAGAACTCTTTCTATTATTAGGTTTGGCTAAGGAATCATAAAACATTTTTTTTTGGCATCTCTAATTTCAGACTTAAAGTAGTATTAGAGTAGCGGCGATGAATGTTATAACCTTGTTCTGATCTATCGCGAAGTTAACACTGCCATAACCTTTTTTTCAACGCAGCATAGTCAGCCAAGGCTTGGGAGCCACAGATCTAAAGAACTTATTTCTAGTGAAACGTGATACTGACTCCTGCTACATAGGGTGTACCCACTATTGGTGGAACATAATTGAAGAAGAAAAAACTATAATCAATGACCATGAGCAATTCACTTACATAGGAGTTTCGACAAGAACTTTGTTTTTTAATTATGGTCACACCTACCACATGACAGGATTGACAGTTAGTTTTTTAACATATTCGTAGTAGGTACTTTGGCAATTGCTACTATGAATTCAATTTCGCTCGAAAATCGCAGTAATATAATTAAAATCCCTAAAATCATTTTTTCAGACGTAGCACATTTCTTAGGGTACGTCAACAAGCAAAATAACCTCATTTTGGCTTGTTCAAACATCTGGATGTTCAGATTTTGGCGATTACTATGATGAGGACTGTTACCAAATGATTGAGCTAGAGGAAAAAATAAAATCTTTATTGTACAATGTTCACATTCACAAAATAAAAAGGTACTGCATGAAGAATCTTTACAAATCAACTACATCTAAACAGAGCTGACCTATTCTCAATTATGGATTTTATATATATATATATAAATATACATATATATAATATTTTGAACTTTTGGAGTAGTTATATAGAGAACATAGAGTGTGATAATAACTTAGAAGTTATCTTGAAAAAGGTAGAATCATATTTCACAGTAGCAAAGTCTTAACGTTGGGTTTACTTGAGAAAAAGCGTCATCAGCTAGACTAGATCGCGTAATATGTGTTGCCTAAATTACTCAAATCAAGAATATTGAGAGTACAGCGCCATCTAACAATCAAAGACAAAGTTTATAGCGATAGAGTTTGAATTAATTTCAAACTGTCTTATATCAGAAAAACAAAAGGTTTTATTGATAAATTGAGATGTTGAGGTGTATAATGTAACAAGACAGACTTTAAGAGCGGTTAGAGAAATAGAATAATTACGATTCTCAACGTTGACAGAGAAAGCCTGTCTTATCTATCAGAAAAACTGAAGTAGAAATACATAATTTTCTGTGAAGAGTTGATCAGTTTGAATTGTATGAACTTAGGCATGAGAGGAGATAAAGCTATATAAAATAAAAAGCTGTTGGGAATTGATTAGTTTTTAAGAAAGCATCTGTATCATACTAACTTACAGTATTAGTAATTATATTGGAAAAGCAGAAGAATTCCTATGATAATTCAAGAATTGAGATAAAATATTTGTACAATAATATGTAAAGAATATTATCATAAACTTGTATTATTATTATAATTATCCCTACTTATGCGTTTCTGTCCCCTGGCGCACACATTTGACTCATCAATATGGCTTGTGTGAGCCATGCTATAGACTTAGGGGTTGATAGAAGCTTAAAGGAGCCGCCAGGAGTTGAACCCTGCACCTAGTCGGTGTGAAACTTGAGCGCTAACCTCTAGGCCACCGAAGCGCTGTGATTGAGCTATGCGGGGCTCTATGAAGTGCCGCCAAGTGATCCCTACACACTCCCTCGTCAATGACGGAGTGCCGCTACAAACTTGAGCAAATCCAAATGCATGGAATTAGCCGTCGTTCAGTAGGAAGAATATTAAGGCGAGAAAAATATCTCCATTCAAAATTCGTCCGAAGACGATGTCTACAGACAATTTTGTGAAACCTTTATGAATATTTGCAACCGTGCGCTGTTTTCAGAAAAAGCTATATTTTGATTAAACGGTACAGTTAATCGACATAACTGCCGCTACTGGTCACAAACTAATCCTCATTGGGTTCAAGTGGCTCATACACAACATCCCCGAAAATTGAACGTTTGGGTCGGCTTTTACAACAGAATCTTGGGACCCTTCCTTCTACAAGCAACTTTAAACGGAGATAGGTACTTACAGCTGTTAGAGACACAAGTGATTCCGGCACTGGTGGTAAATGGACAATTACAAAACATCTAATAGATTAAGTTAAGTTAAGTTTCAATGTTTTGACAATCACTTAGTTTTAGTTAATTATAATGATTAATTATTTCTTTAATGGATATTAGATTTTTACTTTCTTTAGATACTTTTCTGTTAATATCTCGTTATGGATTTGAAATGGAAAATATCGAGCCCGATATTTTTCTACTCCTAATAAAATGTTTCCGTAGACACTGATCTGATATACAGGGTATTCCATTACAAATTTAAAAATTGACAGTACTTCCGGTCAGACCGGAAGTTCAAAATTGTTAGAAGATATGAAAACAAATAAGCAATCTACCATAGTACTATCTTCCAAATTTCAGTATGATATCTCTAATAATTTCAGAGATATTTACTTGTTTCCACACATTTGCCCATCACTGTAGACGTCGCTGGTTTCTTCGGGTAACTTCATTAACGTTTATATTTATTCGTAGATATTTACCACATGGATTTGAATTGATTTTGTTGTTGCACTTGGTTTTCTTTTTCTGTTCTTATATTGTAATGTGTGGGGTGCATCAAAAGTAGGTTGACAGTTTTGTATATGAGAGAAAAAAAGCAAATATAATTGCAAATAAATTTATTTTCGAGTAAAATATAACATCAATAATTACTTGTGGCCTCACATTTTATGTTCGAATTGTTTTCCTCCCTCTGCAACACACATGCGGCATCGTTTAGCTTATTTGGAAAATGCCGGCGAAATTTTTCGAAAATCTCAGCATAATTTCAGTCAAGTTTTAGGAAAGAAATGAGCTAACAATCACATTTTCTTCTTTCGTGTACTTTACACGTGCAGCCATGGCAAAAAACGCTCTTTAAACTTACACAACAGTACTACTACACGCGGAAAACTAAACTCGCTACGTTTCAGCTGCCTCCTTCTCCCTAGGTACAATACTGGACGAGAATACGTGCATGCGTGAATACCAGACAGTGTAAACCTACATTTGCCGCACTCTGTATATAAACTGTTTCTTGTTTGGTGTGCTATTCAATGTACGAATACTTTTTTTTTACTTGTGAGTACTCTTGTTGGATTGAAATACCCTTTAGTATTCTCTATGGTAAGTGAATGAATAAATATATAGGGAGCGAAATACCTTTTCTAAAAATTCTTTGATGGTCTTGTTTATCTTAAACCGAATGCCTGCAGATTTTCTCCAATTGTAATTTTGTAATGTTTAGAAAAAAATCGTATCAATATAGTATTAACTAAGAGTCCATGAGTAAGATAATTCCTGATCTGAATGAAATTGAGAACTGAAGAGTGAAGGATTGATATGGTTTAAATATCTCTACTTATTCTGGTTTTCAATCAAATCGGCCTAATAATTTTGAAGAATCAAGAAAAAATATTTATTTCGCAATACACTCTCCAAATTAATTTCATTACGTTATTCATTCTTTATTTATTTATTTTAACCTCAACAGGAAATAAATCCCAATTGCAAAGATTCACGACATTTTATAATTAAAATACAAGTCGAGTAGCAAACTAAAATTAACAATCTTCTATAAGAAAACAAAAATTGATTGTCTATGAAATATTATTTACTTGAAAGTTAAATGTGATCAGATAAAAAATTATTTCTGAAAGTTTGAATGAGCACTCGCCTGTTACAACAACAGGAATGCCAAAGCCATCGGAACCCATGTCAGTGCTTTCTGAATTTTAATTCTTAATGTTCGCATTTTATATTCAGGCGCCACAAAACCTCACAATAATTCAACCTGTCGCCCTTTCGTCGCCAAGAAATACGCCAATCGGACCATATATGGTCATTTTCATTCACATTTATATAGCCCGTCCACATTTAGGCGCCACCTATATATAATGAGTTTAGCCCTGTCGCTAGAAGCAGTTCACTCTCAAGAAAGTAACAGTTCTCTTCCGAAGAAGTGCCATTCCGTTTTACTGATACATAAATTTCCTGTCATTCTACTCAAAAATTCAAATGAACAAGTGTACCTACGTCGAGTGTCCTCAAACCAACCGCTCATTAACCAATTGTGTATCAGTGTAATAACACACTTTTCACAACTTCAAGTTATGTGCTCTTAATCATCGAATGAACACAGCTCAACATGCCTTCAATTGATTTCCTCTATATTGTGCTTCTCTTAGTTTTCAATTTTATGCATTACTTAATGATATATAATACAAAGAATTGATGTTTTTCATAATTTACTTTATAATTCATTCAAATCTGTTGACAAAAATATGTACAATATCGAAACTGATTAGTTTCGTTGGTAAATAATTGAGTTCCTATATTCATTAAAAACTGATCAAAAATAACATATCTGAATTCTGAATTGAACAAACCCTTTTTTAAATAAGTTAAGATGTTGATATTGATATGGTTACTTTTGCAAATGATTTGTTTTCAATGAGAGTCTTACACATCATTCTAACACCTTCAAGTAGTTCAAATCACGTCTTACTTTTCTCCAGTTTCTTCGACTTGAAATTCTTCGGTCTCCCGCTTCGCAGATCAAGCTATATACTTGTATGTATCCTTTTGTTCCTCTGACATTTCTAAGTATTCCTTTGCTATTAAGATTTCTATAGCAGCCTGGAAAAAAAACATTATTTTCAGTAAGCCAAATGATCTAAAAATGAATCGATTATGGAGTTTAGTAGTAAAATAACCTAAGAATAAAAATTGGATTTACTTGGACGATTGTTCTACTAGTACATTAATTCCAACCGTATATTACTACGCAATAGTAAGTTATTTCTTTTTTATGCCATTGAATAGATACAGCTTGTTGAAATTTCCGAAGCAGCTCATATTGTATAATATAAATTTGTTGATGAGTTTATGATCATTTATTCATAATTCCACCATTATTAGCATTTACGAAAATGCTTGAAATAGGTTAGTGTTGGTTAATTTATAGAAATAAAAATACTTAAGTGAACCAACTTGTACCCACAATTATTGTAACATTTCAGGCTTAATGCTGACAACATCTCAGTTTCTTGTAGCTCAAAAATATAATTATTGCTCTACCTAGAATTGTTGGGATCGTCATCGAGACTCCTTCATAAAATGAAATACTCAATTTCAACGTTTGAGACAAAATTATGCGGGTGTTTTATAGATTTTTGAGTGGTCTTGAAATCTTTGTTGCGAAAAATTTGAAAATTTTTTATTTTTCCGATTTCTGCAGAGTTGATTGGATAAGACATCCGAATGGATATACAAAAATATTTGCTGAATTTAACTAAAAATCATCTTATTTGTTAACTGTACATTTCGTCTCATGGTGCAATTCTATTGGCCGACATTTGGGACAGAAAAATAATCATTCTAATTCAAAACTATACTAATTTCACAAAATTTATCTGAATTAATATCACAATTTTCAGATATATTATTAAAGATAGAACGAATTCTTCTGATGAGGAATTCACCAATTAAATTCGTCCTTGGTGAATTAAATAAAAAACATTGCTACTAAGTCCAGGAAGAAACTCTTGGAACCCGAACCATAACATAGGGGAGAAGTGCAGTGTAATCACTGGCACTGTGAAAAAGCTTATACGAAAATTTCAAGGATATAGTATATAACATTACTAGCAAGGTAAGAAGGTTTTTATTGGCGAATGGAGGATACAACTGACGAGCCGTAGGCGAGTCAGTTACCTCCTTGAGCCAGTAAAACCCGTTACCTTGCGTGTATTGTTTTATATTTTATTTGTTTCCCATTTAAAGGTTAGATAAATTCCCAAAAAATTGAGTAAAGAATAGGCTGAACAATTTCTTTTAGATGTTCCTGATGAACAGTGGTTGCTGGCGAAAATTGTATATTTGGGATATTTGGATGTTGTCGATGTGACGAAATTCTCTCCTTAAACATAAATGATGTAGAAGATATGGGAAAATACGTTATTGTGACATTGCGGCAAACAAAAATTTAACAACAAGAAGATTCACCATAACCGATGATGGCTGCTGCTTCAAGCCTTGCATGTTATACAGAAAATATGTAAATCTTCGGCCTCCTGGAACAGAGAGACTAAGGCCAGTCGTACATTGGAAGCGGAATTTCTCCAGATCAGACAGTCTGGACAGATCTGGGTTTGGAGGAAACAAAAACAAAGAAAACGTATTGTCTTCCTACATTGGAGGCAGTGTTCGATCTGGTCTGGACTGCTCTAAAGAGAATCAAATCGGGTCGGGTTGGCTGGCCAGACCAAATCCGCTTCCAATGTAGGACTGGTGTAAGATTTCTTTTGACATACCGACATGGAAAGTGCATTTCCCTTAATGCTGGCCAGCACATTATTGGTGGTAGCCCAAAGCAAATAGCGAAATATTTAGGTTTAAAAGACACAGAGTTATACAACGGCCACTCTTTTCGCAGAAGTGGAGCCACTATGGTTGCGGATTCGAGTGGAGATATTTTAGCACTAAAGTGTGCAGGAGGGTGGAAGAGCACTACCGAAATTGCGATGAGTTATGTCGATTATTCGGTCAACAAAAAAATCGAAATGTCTAGCAAATTATTTGGTAGTAATGAGAGTACAAATGTTCTGCTGTCCTCGAGTTCAGCAGTTTCTGAGTCAACAGATGATTCATCATCAGTATCAACTCTTTCATCATAAAAAATCTGTGTTACTGGAAATAACAATTGTACCATGATTTTCAATAATTTTGAATGATCAACCACCTATTCTGAAAATATAAAATACTCTATCTCGTCTCCAAATGATGATAGAGAGTATAAAGCCGGCCAGCCGGCCGGATGACATACTCAAATTTGACCCCGGATTCATAATCTGGAAATTAAATCACTCAAGATCATCGTTGGTTCAATATTCGATAGTTACAGACATTTGGGCAAAACGATTGCACGCCATTCTTATGAGAAAAAGCGCTCAAAAAAGCGATGATTTTTCAGAATAAAATCGTCTGAAAATTCTACAGGATGAATCGTCTCATAAGAACGTAGCGTTACATTCAACTATTCCAATCACGATTGATATTGGTAAGATTGCCAGAAAGACAACCTAGTTTAAACTGAACAAGTAAGCAAAAATATCTGTCCATTCTCAATATTATTTTATGAAATTCTGTAACTCCCAAGAGTAATTGAAAAAAGTCCTTTTCGTACTTCCGGGCCAAAAGTGACAACTTCACTCCCTTGTAACAGGTACTAAAGTGTCACATTTATTCCCTCCGGGATTAAATATTGACGAAACTCCCGGAACGATTAAATCACAAACAAACGAATTTAAGGGATATTTTTTGAAAAATACAATTACTTAGAATGGTAATTAACGTTAATATTCAAATTAATATTGTGACAGTTCGTCATATTGACCAGTCTTTCCTGGGTTAATGCAGCAGGTAACTGACGAGTAACAGATAGGTCCTTATCATATTGAACTGGTGTTTGTTTCGAAGATCCTGCGGAAACAGGAAGCGAGAATGAGGACTGTGGCATAACTATAGTGGACGAATCGGCGACTTGACCAAATATTTTATCTGAAACTTTTTGTTTATTTTTAATAGACGATTCAATATCTCCCTCGGCCACGTTGGAGGATTTCCATCCTCCATGTCTCTTCAGCACGTCTATTGTTGCTCCCGAATCAGCTAACAAAGACGCAGATGTGCGTCTAAAACAATGTTCCGTATAAGACGTCGCATTTTCTAATTTCAAGGGAGCTGCTATTTGCCGTGGAAATGTACCAAACATGTTTTTTCCTACTACTCGCTTAGTACATTCTTTGTTGATGTATTGAACAAAAAATTTTGAATGAGGTGTCCCTGTCTTTCGCAATGCCACATATTTTCGAAATATCGCCACGAAACTGATGGCACTGTTTTCTGAATGTTTGATCACAAAATTTCGGTCAATTTTATTTTTGGTGTTTCTAATGGTAATTAGGAAGAAATCGACCAAATCTCTCACATCGTCGATTTCTAAATCAACCAACTCTTTTCCACGACAAGATCCTGCAACGCCCAAAATAAGTGCAACCTACAAAAAAATTGATTTCTTAAAATTTCTGAATATAAACACATTTCCAAATTTACCTTAAGCATTAAATATTTATCATCCGGAGCCTCCCGTATGAACTGATCTACCTGCTCAGACGTGAGAATTCTTGACTTCTTTGGCTTAAATCCATCATTTTTTTTCTTTAAAAAAGCTAATAATTTTGGAAATTTACTTCAATATCTTCTCTAATGTTAATAACCGACTTCAGCATTGAGTAATGTGCCCAGAGAGTTGAGGCACAAACCGCTTTTGATTTATCATTGAAGTAGACTAACAGCGCATTTTCAGTAGGTTGTCTCACATTTTTTGAGCGGCACCACTTTTTAAAAGCATCGTACTGCTGCTCGTATAGTTTTCTAGATTTCGGTGGTAACAATTTTTTACCTACTTCAGCTGCTCTTTTATCAATATCAGATACACCTTCTTCACTCATGATACCAATAATTATCAATAACAATGTTTTTCTTTAGTAATGACAATGTTTCTAAATTAATGACAATGTTTCTAAATTATAATTGTCACAACGGAATGTTACTATGGTAACTTATTTTAAAGACAGTTTATTAAATGAGTTGAAGAGAGAAAAAACTGATTGAAATTATTGAAATAATTAATAAAATCATACCGGAAGTACGAAAAGTATCGTATATACCTTGCGACTGAAGTACATTTAATCCTTCAGGTAAATTATGGCCCTCCCTGCGGTCGGGCCATAAACTTTACCTTCAGGATTAAATGTACTACTTCAGTCCCGCGGTATATAATATACTATTATCTTCCCGTGATCGAATGTACGATGATGAAGTGTAAGAATAAGAAAGATATCAATCCGACGAATATCTCATGAAATATTGAATATAAAAAGGAATAGTTTATAAATTTCCAAAAAAATTAAAGCATAGTTCTACGAAAGCAAATCTTGTTGTTTCAACCTCATTCAAACAGCTTTCAAGTAACAAAATGATTGGAGGCATATTCAAGGAGTTATTTAGGAAACGAAATTTCGATTGCCTATAATTGTTGAACCATTTGACGGATTTGGAATTATTACCAGCTGAACCGTAATATTTGTACAGTTGCTCTGAAAATATGGAAACTCTATCGCATCTCTTTCGGAAGATAGATGGTATAAGGTTAGCCAGACAGCAAACCAACTTAAATTTGACTTTGTATTCTTCATCAGGAAACCAAACCCCATCGGTTGAGACCTTTTTCGGCTTGGTATTTGAAAATCACAGAAATTTAGACAACTTAATATCATGTTGTTCTACAAACTTTCTAAATGCAATCGAGGGTGTCAAATTTTAAACATTTCTGAAAGATTTCTATTATCGCTTGGAGTTCTTCAAATTTATTTATTATATAACTTGGTCAAATGTCATCGATAAAGAGCTGTGGAACGTTTGAGGTGAACTGAAAACAATATTGCTTCAACTATAGGCGGTTTGCGTAAATCTGAAAAGAGACATCTGGTGGCGACTTTCGGCATATTTGTTGTGGAAAAATTGTCAATAGATCAGTAATAACATTAGATTTCCTAGAATTTTTCAGTTGTTTCGGAAAGTATTTTTGTGAGTTTACCCAGAAGAAGGATGGATATTGAGAGATCATTTGGATTTTTGAAAATAAATTTTGGTCATTTCTCCAAAGGAAATGTAGAAAAAGAACTAGCTTTGAAGAAAGCTGGTCATGTTTATAACATTATAGAGCGGACTGGTTTCATTACTTTCAAAGTAATGAGACAAACTTCGATAAATTTGCTACCTTACAATGTTGAAATAACCGTAAGCACACTTCTCGACTATGCCAAAATATGAAAATTTTTGTTTTTTTATACTTGTTCCTCCGAAAGAAGAAAAAAATTGTTTGGCAACTCGATGAATATAGTTGAAATAAAACTTCTAGTTACACAAATGATAAGCCAAGTTTAATTTTCATCAAAAAAAGTAACAATCTATTTTCAACATTAAGTTTACAATTTCCATGGCCGCTGTAAGCTAAAATTGAATCTATCGAAGACAATACCAGCAATACACTTCAACTCTTCATCACATTTTAAAGATTTAATACCATGGAAGCCCATACATTTGATAGGTTCATCGATGCCAACACATTTGTCGTTTTTACTACCAAATAATTTGGTCTAATAGGCAATATTACATTGAATTGCCACGGCAGACATTTCCTCCGCACTATTTCCCATGAAATTATTCTCAAATAAAAATATATCATCATCTGAATCTTATGGATCAGTTTGACATGAAAATTCCTTCTGGCCTCTTTTCACTTGCACTGAATGATTATTATTACCTATTTCAATTAAAGATTCAACAATAGATCCTTCCTTTGACTCATGCTTTCTTCTTGATCTTGCTGTTTTTCTTTCAAATCTCTCCACTCCCATAGTGGAATTATCCACTTTTTTATACATCTGAAATAAGTAAAATGAGATCGGACATAGATAACTGAAACTGAACTAACCTTTGGAAAAATCATTGGGTTATAAGACGGGCAGTCAGGTATATTACTTTTGGCAATTCCTACGAAATGAGCACTACATATCTTCTGGAAATTTGTCGGTTGCCATTGCTTGAAAGTACCATCATTACTAAAGTTTTGAATGAATGAAATTATGATAATATCTCCAATCAATCAGATATCCTTACCAAACTCTTCTAACTCTATTAATCCATCTGCTTCCGTTCTTTCTCAAACCATTTATTAGGAAAAGAATAAAATTTAATAGAATTGTCTGTGTTATAATAAGCATTGTTGCAACCAACTACACAACACTGAATACGTGAATTTCGTGAAGAAGATTGTACTCCTAGGCCTTCAGCATTCATTTTCGATATTGAGGTTTGTAAATCAACAGTTGCATAAACTCTTAAGTACGCTTCCACCACAAAAGAATCAGAAATTATACCCCAAATCAATATGTAAAACACAGGGAAATGACAGCGAATTTGAATTCTTTCACAGCAAAAATGTCGAATTCCGCCACCGAGGTCGCCACATAAAAATATGCAAACCGCCTATTTGCATTATATAGGGGCAATCTATACACGATGCCCTACTATGCTCCTTTCATACGTTCATAACCCCATTATATTTTTTGAGAGAAATATACACTTTCAATTTGGCTCGAAAATCATTACTGACTTCCTGAAAATGTATCGAATGGTTTGCGTTGCTCGTTATTTTCTTAAAAATTAACAGCTCAGGGCACGATTCCACAAAATGCACAGCAAGAATCCAAGTAACAGATTCAATGAAATGTTCTCTCAACGGTATATATTTTTTATGGCATCTCGGATCCTTTCGAGCCAGTCTAATTTATTTTGTGCAACGAGACGGTACCCGTAAAAGAAAAATAATTTTATCACCTCTTGTTAATGAGTTCCATAAAGAAACAATTAGCAGACACTTATTTAGGGACATAAACTCAAGTTGATCTTATAAGGAACACGATACTCAAACGAGAGTCAGGAGGTTAACTAGATCCTATTGAAAAGTACTTTCCTGCAAGGAGTAATAAAATATTAGAACAGAATTTTTTGGTACTAATCGTTGTAGGAGGCATTTCCTTATGTTCACAGACGATTTTGGAAGGTAAAAGGAAATCGTGACCGTAATATTCTAAAATGACTATGTCGAAGCTATTAAATAATTAGGTTTCGATTTGTTTGCTGTTCTTCAATCGTTAGTTATCTATATTCTTTTATTTTGTGTTCAGTTATTTTTTCGACGAATCATTCTTTCAAGAAACCTATATGTTTTCAATGTATGAGTTGAAAAATATTGTATACCTGCACTACGTATATGAATCTAACTGTAGAGAAGCAATGACGTGAGGTGAGCTTTCACTCACTTGCTACCAAGTACTTTCCAGGTCTCTGGAACATTAAGATATAGAAAGAAACGGCATGGATTTTAAAAGAATCAACAAACATATATCTTGAATGAACAGTAAAATATTACAGTGCTCATTAAATTACATTTTTAATATAAAAATAGGAATCCAAAGTTATAGGCGATTTGAAGTTTCATATCGGGCTAAGCCAACACTGAATTTCTTTCGATATACGAGGGTTACCTTTTATATTTCGCGGTTGGACAACCCTAGTGTTGCAATCTACCAACTGACAGCTCTATCGTAAAGCTTGACATTTTTGAGGTTATACGTAGTTAGAACGTTATGACGTACAAGAGCTATTTGTGTTGTTTACAGTAACTGAAAGATTCATCTCGCCCAAAGAATGGAATTCAATCGTGAACAATTAAATGGATAAGTTTTTACAACATTCGACGTGGATTAACTCAACATCAGTGCATCGATGAACTTAATTCAATTTTTGGCGATGAAGTTCCAGTGTTTGTCGATGGTATAGAGAATTCAACCGATGTCGTAGGTACTCCACTGCTAAATGAATTTCGTGAAGGACATCCAAAATCAGTTTTCGTTCGGAAAACCACTGATGCTGTGCGCTAAGTGTTACTGCAAGATCGTCATATGACCTATCGTGTGATTGGGACGACCTTGGAAATTAGTGAGACCAGCATACATTCAATATTGCAAGAACATTTGACCGTCCTTTCTTCAAAGTCTTGCTCACTTTGCTCTGCGAAATTCCTAATTCGGTACTAATTTGACGAGTACTAATAGACGGTTCCTCCTCCACCCGTTCAACAATTTGAATCGAAATTTCATTTTGAGTAGGCCTATCAATGTGCTCTGCCTTACTAGGATATTGCCCATGTTCTTTAGAATAATGGAATACTCGTCCGAAAGTACATTTATTTGGTTGACATCGGTTGGGAAATCGTCTATGGTATTCCATTTTGGCTTCATTTCCATTTCCGTTACAAAAACCATAAACAAAAATCATATCCGCATATTCCGCATGAGTAAATAATTGAGGCATGTTGAAATACACTTCTTGTGACAGATTATTAATTAAATATTCTCATTCTGTTGTTCACTGTGATGGTAACCCTGGATCTTAAAGAACTTGATTTAAATAGAGATTTAATTTTCATGGAGAATTTTCAATTTCATTAAAACTATTTTTCATACATTCTCGCTTCATAGAAAACCGGAAGTAAGCCGAAAATCACCTGAATAATGAATCAATTTTATGTTTATCCATAATTTTGCCTTTCATATGTTTCGAATGTTTATTCTGTATTTGTAGTAGTAGTATGTAAATTTTTTTGGTTCACGTAAGTATAAAGAAATTTCTTGAATCAAATGATTTTATATATCTGAATATGAGCGATCAAAAATGAATTTCGAATTTGGAAAATTTATTTTAGGACTCAGGAAGAGCTTTGTATTATTGGACGATACAGCTTTACCATCTAGTCCAGAATATTCTCAATGCCTTGGAGCAAAAAAACCATATTGTTCATTTTTGAAACATTTTTCTAGGAAATATGGACGTGTGCCAAAAAAAATAAAATCGCTCCAGTAATGAAAACTTATGGTTGAATCTGAAGCAAGTAGAAAATTTTTGAAAACGGAATGTACAGGGTGTTTTTTCAACCTGCATACTTAATCTGAACTTATAATAATTCCCATTCTGTATTTTTGCAAAAATGATGGAATTATTGAAAGAAGATAATTATATTGTTCTACACTGAAAATTTCATCAAGATTGATCAAGCCATACCAAAGTTATGAATAAAAGAAAAATCGGTCAAATCGGACAAATCACCCTGTAGACTCTCAATGAAGGCCCCGAACCATAAACCCAACATTGTTCCGAAACTATATTGACTACTGTATACTTCACCTAAAATATGACGGTCTCCTCCGGAATCACCCTGTATAGTGGTAGCATAGCCTAATTTGAAACTTTAATCGCTCATAACTTTGCAACCGGGCCGAAAAGGAAATAGTGTTCCTTATCCTTTCAAGAATCTACAGTCGAAACTAACGCAGTGGTCAGATACACCATGTATAGCCAAATAGTTTCATGCAACTACACAGTCCTAGTCGTTGTGAAACGTTATTTACGCTGTAGATAAAATCTGGTGAAAATATTCAGAAAGTAGCGACGATATGATATATTCCTGTCGAGGTGGTTCTGAGATTTACCATCCTTTCAGGCACAATTTATAAGGCATTAAGCGAATTTATTAGATCCCCGATAAGACACTGCATATTAATTAAGATCTCCTTTTTCTAAAGGCACATACCACGACGATTTGACATACGGTTATATCATTATGATCAAATTATACGGTATTATAATTTATTTATTTGTACCTTTTGTTTTCAAGGATAGGTCGTGATCGCTAGGCTGCCTCTCTTTCGCAAATATTTTACGAAATGGGAGATAAAATCACTTATTAATTTATTACTTGGGTAATTCTATCGTTATTGATGAATTGTACCATGGTGAAGGGCTGAATTTGGGTTGATGAGATAAGAAAATGGAGCTGGATCATAAAGGTTGGGCTTTTCAAAACCTAATCGGTACTAGCAGAAATCTAAAGTTGATCATATTGGATAAAAAATCATTTAAAAGATATACACACTGTTACTGCAACTTATTATTTTAATTAAATTTATTAGTTTCATTCATTTCTCTTCCAAGTTGCTTGCTCGGTTCAATGGTAATACACTCTGTATATGTTCATCTCATTTTCCGATTAACGCGTAACATATGTTGGAGCATATGACCTATGTCGAACAGAGAGTACTGAACCGGCGTTCATCCGAGAAGTACAAGAACACTTTTCTTGGAAATAAATAACTTTCTCGTTAAATCTACAAATTCGAACTCTAGTGAAAAAGTGACTATTCTCGCCCGTGAGTGCCTGGACAAGTTCATTCAGCCGTACTGTGAAACCAGGTAGGCAGAAGTCGATACTCCAGCATTCGCATTTTCTTTCGAGTCATTTTTCATATTATTTCAGAATTTCATTAATAATTTTCTATCGTTTTCTTTTACTTTTCAAAGGCCCTTGTCGTGCCACACACAGATTCCGAGATATCAGAATCTTGGTTAGTTTATTTTATTTATATTTATATTTCAACTCGCCAGAGTGAAATGAACACATTTTTCACAAATTGTTTGTGTTTTAATTCCTTTCTTTCCAATTTTTATTGCAAGAATCATGGAGATTTGAACATTTATGATTACCAGGAATGTTAATTGATTGAAAGATAGAAACATTGACAAAATGAACTTGAACCCCATAATGATACGACTCAAAAAGATATAAGAACAGCAATAAAAGTCGTCAGTACTTTTGTGAAATATTTATTAGAGGAAATGAGAAAAATTGCAAAACAAATTCGATAGAACATAACCATTCAAAACGAAAGATATTTTCGATCCAATTAAGCGAAAAAAATCTGATATTGAAAATCGTAGAACGAACCAAACATCGAATAACTAAATGAGCCGAGATATTCAAACATCACCCTTTCAGTGCTCAAGATAATCCCATTTTGAAGTCACCGTGCTTACAGAGGGACGAAATCGGTTTTAGTTCTCCATTGATATATCTTATAACCAAAAATCTAAAATAATCAGGAAAATTTGGCGTATTCTGTTCAGGTAAACGAGAGTGTGAATTTTTTTTTTGACAATATTATTTCGCACCCTGTTTAACCAGAAGTGGTCGACAATATTTGAATATTTCAGCTGTGCAGTGTACCACAAACAATATCATAATCCCATAGATCAGATTTCAAATAGCCTCAGTATCATATAGACGCCTAATAAAAACACCCCGTTTGATGTGAAAATATCTATCTTAAATGGACCTACAAAAATTTCGGTACACTCTATAAATTCATTTTGAGGGAGTAGCCATTTTAGCAAAATATTAAATCATCAGTACCATAGGGTATATGCACAAAAGTTATTATCAGTTCAGGTACTTTTTTATTTTGATTATGTGAAGTGAGAACCTCTGAGGGTATTTGTCCCGATTTTCAAGAACTGTCACCCACATAAACAAGATCGGAAATAAGTATACCAAATTTTTAAAAACTTTCTGGACTGTCGATTTCCACAAAATTTTGGAAACCTATTCAATTCAACATAATTCAAATATCTTTCAAGTACCACTTGATCCAATGGAAATTTAAGGAATTATTGAGGAATTCATATTTGAGACACTAATAATTCCTGAACCAGTCGACAGATTTGGTCCAATAACGAACGCTAAGGAGTTATTCGGATAATTAACCTATTCTGAAAATATGAAAACCTTGGCTCATCTCTTTTGGATGATAGAGAGTATAAGAGCAGTCCGAAGGTAATACTCCAGCTTGAGCGTGGATTTTTAATCAGGAACTCAAGTCCAATCGAATGAAACCATTTTAGGCTCGATATTTGAAAATAACTGATATTTGGTCAAATCGATAGCACGCGCAAAAAGGTACTTGAGTAAAATGAAAATAATAAATTCGACAAAAATAGACTCACTTAGTAATGGGTTTGTTGCAGCATCACTTCACACCACTAACAAACCCCTTACGACTCGTCAGCTGCGTATTATGAACTTAGTGAGTATGATAAGGAATCTGGATTACACTATAATTATTGTGCCTTCAACGAAATATTGCATATAATTAACTATGCAATTTCGAATGAACTAAAAAATAACATATTTCAGATGAGAAAGAGAGAGAATCAGAAGGCTCTGTCATTGTGCTACCTCCTGCAAGCCCCAGAGATCTGTATAAACATGCCTTCAACCAGCCAGCAGGGTATGGTTCAATATTTGCAGGAAGAATCATCCTGTAGTGCTACTGAGCAAAGTGAGTAATTTTTATATATGTGAGATTCGTAACAATTGAGATATTCGAATCAAACAGGTAACCATAATACAAAATATATTTATTCATCTAAAATACATTGCAGATATGGAACTGAATTTCTCTGAGGAGGTAATTCTCTCACAGGAAGAACCTTCAACACATAATAGTCCTCTGGCGACTCCTGAAACTCCTAGAAGGCGACCAGGTGAAAAAGACCAGCATCTAGTCGGAATAGGGTTAACTGCAAAAAAAAAAAGCTCTCATTACAACAACAAACACAATTATGAAAAGAAAAATGCAAAGCAGGCCAATGAGGACTTATTAACAGCAAAAAAGTGGAGTTAATACAAAAACAGATTGATATCGAAAATCTGAAGGTCAAGAAAGAGGAACAGTTGTTGGAGGCAGAAGTTACGTTGAAGTTATTAGAAATAGAAGGTGAAATTATGTTTGGAAGTGATGAAAAAGTTACAGGAAAAATAAATAACTTAAATTAAAAGTTCTCTCATTTACCCCTTGATTAAAAACACAGGTATGCTCTTTGCATATTGCAGAGAGATAGAAAGTTCTGACGTCTCTCTCATACAAAGTGACGTTATCTGAGTTGCAAAAATAAGCTTTCAGTTAAGAATTCCTCGGCTATCACACACTTTTTGCAATGAAATTTGCATACATGTTTTCCTACTGATTATGGCATTTCTCCTCATTAATAAAGGTAATAATTTCATACCAATTTGAATATTTGCTATTTGTGTCTCAGATGACTTCACAAATGAGAAGCTTAAATACGAACTAAATTAAGAAATTTGAAGAGTTTTTATACCCTGCCACTCACCTAAAATATTGAATTGCTATTGATCTTCTGAATGCATTTCCTTCGAGAGTAGCAGGTATTGACTCATCGGGTTGTTGTAGTTGGTGAACTTCTTCTTCATACTCAAAATTATCATTTTGCTGTAATGCGATGTTGTGTAATATTGCAGTTGCAACGATTATTGCAAGTGCACAATCCAGCTTGACACGAAGTTGCATCGACAGGCAGGCAAATCTTCTTTTCCACACTCCAAATGTTCGCTCAATTGTATTCCGGGTCTTTATGTGTGCTTTATTATATCGTTCCTCCATGCCTTGAGTTGATTCAATATTGGGGTTAGCAAATGTTGACCACAAGGGTAAGCACTATCCCCAACAGATAGGAGTTTCCAAATTCATTATTCTCTAACCGAGCCCGCAAAAGAGCTATGATACATTGTGCTATCATGCGTTGAACCATGCCAGCGTACATCAATATCACGTATAGTCAAATTAGCATCACACACAGCCTGTATATTTAAGGAGAAATAACCTTTTCTATTTCGAAATAATTCAGCATTATCTCCTCCAGGTGAAATAATCGGTATATGAGTTCCATCAATGCAACCAAGTACATTTGGAAAACCTGCTATGTTATAGAAGCCTGCCTTGGTTTCTAAAATTTCAGTATCATTTCTTGGCATACCTATAAATCTTTCAGATAGCTTGGCTATTTCCTTGCTCACATTGAAAATAACTCTAGATACCGTTGATTTGTGAACATTGATATCATCACCTCTACAACAATTTGAAAAGTGCCTGTGGTATAGTATCGTAGAGCAATGCACACTTGTTCTAAAACAGATAATGCCACTTTTCTTTGAGATGTTGGGGATAAAACTGGGTTAGTTGATCACATAAATATCCCACTGTGCTTTTGTTCAGTCGGTATCTTTGCCTCAAAAAAATTTGAAGAATCAATATCATATTACGAGAATATTTCTGATAGAAAACATCCAAGATACACTTTCATAAACAAATGTTTAATGTTAGATTTTTGTGAAACTATGCTACTGTGTATTTTTAATAGGCTGAAAGACCTCTCAGGTCAATTGGCCAATTGCTTGCAATAAAAGACAGTTACTACTACTTACCTAAACTCTTCATCTGAATACATTTCCATCGGAGATCTACGAATCCTTATCTGTCGAGGTATTGATATATTATTGATGAATTCTAGAATTTCTTCATCTGATGAGGAACTTGAAAATATTTCTGTTGTCAATTCCATGTTTGAGTTGTATATGAACTTGAATTTTCGAATTTTCGGAGATATAATTTTGAGGTTATCTTGGAACTGTCATGTAAATATTGAATAGTTAACGTTAACGTCGAGATAACCCGTCATCGGGACGAGTTAAGATAAATGGAGTTTATGTGTAGTTTATCTGTCGGCGCGGTAGTCAGAAACCCAATTCGACAGTTATCTCTCGTTTAACTTTCTCGAATAGATAAACTGAGTTTATTTTGACTTCAGAAACCGGCCATTAGGGAAATTAAAATAAAAATTAATGAGACTATAAAAAGTAACCACTACGAGATTGTCGCCTGTTCGGAGAGGTTGCACTCAAACCACACAATCTTATAAAGCTTTAAAAGTGTCGAACACACTTTGAAAGAGTTAAAAAAAGATTAGATTCTTGTCAATAACTTTAACGGAGAATTGAAAGAAAAAATATATGAATAATTATTTAGCTCGACATGCACTGCGAAAGATAATGAACATTGATAATGAATCCATCAAAAATTGACACACACACGCGTCACGTTATGTTGTCGGGTACCAATACATATGCGCTTGAACATGTACAATTAATAATGAAGAAAGAGCAAATATTCTTCTCTACAGGATGGTCCCATTTGAATAAAATATTTCCTTTATTAAAGGACAATTTTGACAAAAACGAATATATTGAAAACAATAAGACAAAACATGAACATGAAACCCAAACAGAGATATCGAACAATATCGGAGAAGCTTCTATCGCCACGAAAATTTTGGCTCCCACAGATCAGGAGATATTTCACACCATCTGCTATATGAGTCAAATGAAAAAAAAAAGTTTTGAAGAGTTAATAACAAAGATTTTCGTGAGAAATGCGCGATTTCATTCAATACTGTATACAGATATATCTCCTAAGTATGTGTGCGGCAAAAGTCAGTTTAATCTGTCTGCTGGTATTCCCGCATGCACGTATTCTCTGTCAGGACGGAAGGAAGCAGCTGAAACGTAGTAACTTGAGTTGTCCGCGTGTAGTAGTGTAGTTGTGTACGTTAACAGTACGTTCATTGCCATAGCTTCGCGTGTAAAGTTCACGAAAGAAGAACGTGTTTGATTGCTCACTTCATACCTAAAACTTGACGGAGATTATGCAGAAATTTGCGAAGAATTTCGCCAGTGCTTTCGAAATAAGCAAGTTTCTACCAGACAAATGGTGCATAAAGTGTATCGTAAAATCGTAAGTACTGGCACCGTAGCCGACGCGCCGGGTTCAGGTCGTCCTGCTAATTTTTTCGTAAAATGTTATATTTTTCTGGAAAATTAATTTATTAGAAATTATTTTTGCTTCTTTTCCCTCATATGCAAAACGATAAATTGACCTTTGCCGCTCTTGTATTATAATTCACAGTAGTTTTCAAGATTTTCTAGATGTATATTCAAAATAAACTCCAGTAAATAATAATTAAAAACTGAATATTTTTGAAAACGCTGAAAACTTATAATCCCAGAAAGACAAACTTTCATTCAGATTATCAAAATATTTAAGCATTAAATTACATATCCTCCTCTACTACACCTGAAAATTGCTCCCTGCCTATTCATGGAATCAATAACCAAAATGTGCATAACCTCCCATCGTTATCCAAGAATTTATTACAAAATTATAACGAATTGAAACGAACTCAATGGTAATCATTAAATGCATCAATCAGCAAAACGACATGATAGATCTTCGATTACTATGAATAATTAATTTACTGATTGGAAAAGTTGTGCAACCAGACAGTCGAAACGACTATTACATCAATTTTTTTATCGGATATTCACCCCACGCTGATTGATA
>JARTUT010000189.1:0-37845 GCA_030674115.1 Micraspis discolor
TAGCTTCATTCGGGTTCAAATTCTGACTGTTCCAGAACCATCAGAATCATGCGCATTTCAGTGTTCGATGTTCGGGTTTTCTCTGACTAATTTCGAACCGAGTAGTCCGATGTTCGGGTTATATCAGGATTTTCTTCTGATGATTCTGGGACTATCCCATACTTTTATTTATCTATGGACTATCCTCAGGAACATTTTAGGATTTTTCCGTAGAACCGCCTTCGGAGGGAGGAGTTAACCAATTTCTTCCGTAATTTGAAATGTTTGAATTTTATCTGCATCCGTCAACAGATATAAACAAATCTAAACATAGATGTGTTGAATGATTGTTTGGGCTATTACCATCATCTATTGTGGATGTAATGATTTCCGACGTTTCGATAGACATCTTCTATCTTTATCAAGGAGAAAAGATAGATTGATAAAGATAGAAGATGTCTATCGAAAAGTCGGAAATCATTACATCCACAATAGATGATGGTAATAGCCCAAACAATCATTCAACACGAGCTCCATCATCAACAATATCTCGTCATCAACTAAACATAGATGGTTTCAAATCGTGCATAAATTGGTATTAAGTTAATTAAATGATTATAAATTAATATTATAGAGGGTGTTCAGGGGCAGGATTATGAGTTTTCTGTATTTCCTTGAGTTGTCCAATTCAAATTGCAAGAACTAGTACAACTTTATTTATCACAATGATTTAAGTTTTCTAAATAATCATTACGACTTCCTTAACTATTTTTAAGTATGTGAAAAATAGCTATATTAAAAAAAATTTTTTTCAGCTCTCGTCAACAAATCGGCAATATTAAAAATGTGCACTATGATTCATTATTGACATATTCATTAATCTATTTGCTTTTCTATCAATTTATGGCTTATATGATCAGGAGAAATTTTCTGCTGTAACCGATTCAAATAGTCCTACGAGTTTGAGCATTTTGCCAAATTCAACTTGTTCGGGTTTTTCTTTGACAAATTTTGGACCAAATCTTCAAATTGGTTCGCTGTTCGGGTTTTTTCAGTACAATCCCAGTACAGTTCCAGTACAGTCAAAATCGGTACCTACTCGAGAGCAGGTATCAGTTCAGGATATTTTGCGGACTACAAATGCTACCAACCCTTAAACAACGATCACTTGAAAACGCAATTTGTGGTAAATTCGTAATTTTAGACGAGAAATAAATCAAGATGTCCCTTTAGCTCAAAGTTTACTACCAATTGCATTAAAAGCTCCTTTCAAATTAACAATTGAAAACCATTATATTCAAAAAGGTAATGTGCTCATGTATCTAGGTATATTTCAAAAATTCAAATTTTTGATGAAAAGAAACGAGAATCTTAGTTTTTTTATCAGCAACCTGATTATCAATGAAATTCCTAGCGAACTTTTTCTGTTCGAGAGTTTCTTCTGCATGAAATTGTTTTCCATAGTTAGAATAATGTTTTATCAAATTTTCATCGACAAACCAAAAATTTAATGTTGATAGAACAGTTGAGTACTATAATAGCGCAATTCAAATTACTAATCATTATTAAAATTCTCAAAATATATATAATCCCACCTGATAAATACTGAACAGTGAATCTGTATCAAACAAAACATTTTGATAGATCTAGTTTCTGATGTGCTTTGTTGCATCACCCATATTCAAACAGTGGTTGCATTAACACATGAATATTATCGATAGTATAAACTGAAATATAAACTACTTCAGAATTCAGAGCAATCTCTTACCTATATAGGTAAATTGTATGGTTAACTCATTTACCAATTTTACTTTGCGTTCAATAATGTTTTGGAAATATTTTCAGGTTCAGATAACTAGTTATTATCACATCATTGAATTAATTTAGATTTCAGGTATTAATTTATTTGATATAGTGGGTATGAAATAAGATTTCCTGCAAAGACAAAGAAGCTTTTTTATTTATGGGTAATACAGCAAATTTAAATGTCACGAGATTCACCTTGAAATACATAAATCCAATGAACTGATTTCATGAGGCTTAATACAATGCAAAATTATTCATTGATTCTTTATCAAATGGAGCACAATTATGTATAGACTAATATTCACAATAAAAAATTAATTCTAGGAAATATAGATTCAGTATCAGTAAAAGAGGATGCGTTATGGTAAAATCAATGAAGATTCACAAACTGCAATTCACCAACATTCGGTTTGTACCTTGGATAATTCGTTGAAATTGAAAAATGAATATCCATTCTTAACTTTATCTTATGAACTTGTGTGACTTCCTTGGAAGAAAAAATTATATCTTCTGAGGGTTTGCTCTACGAAGATGAATTTTTCAGAATGCACAATATATCAATAATCTTTATATAAACTCGAATTTTTGTTGAGATCCGACGAACATCTTAAGAGTAATCTATAATTTTCAAAAACATTTTACCAATTTCCACAGAATTAGGTAGACTACTTTCTTCCAACCTTATTCAAAAAGATTTCATGTTTTAAATCGATGGGACGAATATTCTAAGAGTTATTGTGTGGAAACCAAATTACAGATGCTCATAATTACCGAACTATTCGATGGATTCGGCCCAACAAGCAAAATATGAAATATTTGGAAAATTAAACTATTCTAAAAATATGAAATCTTATCTCCTTTGCATGATAGAGAATATATGGCCGGAAATAATCGAGATGGACTCCGGATTCTTCACCAGAAAATCAAACCAAATTCTTCATCAGTGAGCCCAAACAAAAGGATCGATAACCGATACCACTTTTAAACAGAAATTAGAAAATAATTGACATTTCTTAATCTCTTTCGGAAGATACAGAGTAACGTCTGGCCAAACAAACTCAAGTTTGGCCACAGATTCTCAATAAGGAAGTCGAAACCGGAAATTACAGAAATTTGGGCGAAACGATAGCAAGCTGTTCCACTATGAAAAAGCGCCAAAATAATTTGGCTGACATTCATTCTATCACAGTAGAAGGAATCAATCAGAATTCCCAATACATTTGTTCGCTTTTGAAAATCAACATTACAGATCCACAAACAAGGTGTTGAGACCAATCTAAAAACTCTAAACACTTATAATATGTTCTATGGATGCTGTCTGTCAGATGAAGTATAGGTTATATATGTCTATGGTTGATAGAGGACAGTTATGGATGAATGTATTACGGTGTACGGTGTAATCTGTCGTTGAAATAAACTTCTAAAAATAAAAAGTGTTTCTTTGAAGCATCGGTGATTCAAATTTTTCATCAGGTTATGGGCCCAGAACCCGCAATTCAGAGAAGTTGAGGTTGGAATTAAAATTACCACGTTGTCGAAATGGCCAATTTCACAATGGAAAAATATGGAATTCACCAGTTCGAAGGAAGGGACTACGATCACTGGAAATTCAGGATGGAGACAGTTTTGGATCAGAATGGAGTTGCAAGTTGCATCAAAGATCACATTCTGACGCCCACTGAGGACCAACAAAAACTCGACAAAAAGTGCAAGTCAATAATTGTTCAATGCGTTGCAAACTCGCATCTTGAATATATAAAAGACAAACAAACCTCATTTGAAATGTGGACATCATTGGAGAAAGTTTTCCAAAGAAAAGGTATTGCTAATCAACTCTATCTACGAAGGAAATTATTAAGCCTGAAACTAAAAACAGAAAGTCTAGAAGAACATTTCATAAAATTTGAATCAATAATTAGGCAGATCAAATCTGTTGGGGCCAAATTAGAGGAAGTAGATATAGTTTGCCATCTTCTGCTTACTCTACCCGAATCTTACGACAATATTGTAACTGCCTTGGAAACACTAGAGCCACAAAAGCTTACATTGGAATTTGTAAAAGGAAAACTTCTTGACTATGAAATGAAGAAGAAAAACACCTCTGCACCAGAAAGTATACAAGGAACTTCTGCGTTTTATGGAAACAAAAAGTGGACTAGAGGTTCTGACAACAAGGACTACCAGAAGAGACTTACGAGCAGAAACCAGGAACAAAGAAGAGGACTGAAGTGCCACAACTGCGGAAAGATTGGTCATATCAGAAAGGAATGCTGGTATGGTCGAAAGGGAGCAAATGAAGCCACAGCTGACGAAAGCCGAATCACCTTCGCAGCTTCAGTAAACAAGATCAAGTGCACGGAAAAAGAAGGTAATTTGATAAAATTTGTAGTGGATTCAGGTGCAACTGATCACATGGTGAATAATGTTAAATATTTTTGTCATTTTGAAGAGCTAAAAGATAAAGTTAATATTGCTGTTGCCAAAAATAATGAAAATATAAAGGCTACTAAAGTAGGTACTATTAAAGTAAATTTAAATGAAGGGATAAATTGTAAAGCTGAAATAAAAATGTACTTTATGTTGAAAATCTCAGACAAAATTTATTATCTGTTCAAAAGCTAGAAACTGTTGGACTTAAAGTTGTATTCGAGCATAGTTCTGTTAGTATCTTCAAAGGAGATAAATTACTTGCTAGTGGTAAGAAGGAGAATAATCTGTATGTTATTGAATTTATATCTCTGAAAAGAGTACAAGCTCAATTTAGTTCTAGCTCAAAGAATTTTAATCTATGGCACTGTCGGTTAGGTCATATTGGCAATACAAATTTGAAAATCATGAAAAAGAATAATATAGTTGAAGGTATTGATGAAGTCTTTGATGAAAATAATTTTGAAATGTGTTCAATATGCATACAATCTAAACAAACCAGGTTACCATTTAATAGAAGCGAATAAGAAATATTCTAAAAGACCACTTGAAATTGTGCATAGTGATATATGTGGTCCAATTTCTCCTGGTACCTATGATGATAAAAATTATTTTGTTACATTTCTTGATGACTATACACACTTCAGTATTGTATATCTTATAAAAAAAAGAGTGAACTTTTTGAATGTTTTAAGGAATATGAAGCATTAGTTACTAATGAAACTGGTTACAGGATTGGTTCAATTCAATGTGATAATGGTAGTGAATATTGTTCAAATCAATTCAATAATTTTTGCAGAATGAAAGGTATTAAAATAAGACACTCTGTCCCGTACAATCCTGAAATGAACGGATCAGCAGAACGATTAAATAGGACATTGTTGGAAAAAGGAAGAGCGATTCTTCTGCAGTCGAAGCTACCCAAAACAATGTGGGGTGAAGCAATACTTTGCTCAACTTACCTGTTGAATAGAAGTCCCACTGCAGTAATAAAGGGTAAGACACCAGCTGAACTATTTTATAATAGGAAACCAAATGTAGAAAATCTAAAGATATTTGGAAGTTTAGTTTATTGTCATATACCTAAAGAAAAACAGATATCGAAGCTTGATTCAAGAAGTGAAATAAACATCATGATAGGCTATGCAGGTAATGGCTATAGAGTTTGGGATCCTATTAAGCAAAAAGTATCTGTTGTTCGAAATGTTGTTTTTGATGAATACAAAAATATCACAGATTTGAAGTTGAATGCTACTGCTGTAGATGGTACTTCTGCTCTAGATATTATAGATGAAAAAGAATCAATTCATAGTTACACTGAGACTGAAGGTGATATGGAGGAAGAAGTTCAAGATGATGAAAGAAACACCAATGAAGAGTTTAGAAACAATAGAAGGAGAACTAAAAGACCAAACTACTATAATGATTTTATTACGGAGAAGACTTGGAGCATTTAGCTCTACATGCAACGGCATATGTTGATAACATTCCAGAAAACCTAGAAAGTGCACGAAATTCACCAAATTATGATTTTTGGAGGAAAGCTATTGAGGAGGAAAAGAAAGTACTAGAAAAGAATAAAACATGGACATTGATCGATAAGCCAGAAAATGCAAAATTGATAGACTGCAAATGGGTATTTCAGTATCAAATCCTGTAACAAAAATGGAGTCAAATATAAAGCTAGACTTGTTGCCAAGGGATTTATGCAAAAACAAGGATTTGACTATGAAGAAACTTATGCACCAGTAGCCCGGCTGACTACTGTCAGGGCACTGTTAGCTGTAGCTAACCATGAAAATCTAATCATTCAACAAATGGATGTCAAATCTGCCTTTCTTCATGGAACGCTAGAGGAGGAAATCTACATGAGGATTCCAGAAGGGTATGAAGATGATGGAAGGGTATGTAAGCTCAACAAAGCACTTTATGGACTCAAGCAGGCACCATATTGCTGGAATAAAAATTTGATGAATTCATTAAAAGGAAAAATTTATAAAGTCGAAAAATGATCCATGCCTGTATTTGAAGATCACTGATTCCTACCTGATTTATCTATTATTGTATGTTGATGACATTCTTATCATGAGGGAATAAAGAAGAAGAAATTGAGATGCTGAAAGACAAGCTGAAACAGGAATTCAAAATGCAGGATCTAGGATTTTTGAAAACTTTTCTTGGAATTGAATTTGAAAGCAATGAAGATGGAATTTATCTCAGTCAAAAGAACTACATAAATAATATGCTGATGAAATTTCACATGAATGAGTGTAAAGAAGTCAAAACACCACTAGAAACAGGAAATTTAAAATTTGAACTAGACAAAGATTTGGAAGAAGTCAGCAATAAACCTGTAAGAGAATTAATTGGCTGCCTAATGTATTTGATGCTGGGAACTAGACCCGACCTAAGCATATCTGTAAATCTTTGTAGCAGATACCAAAGCAATCCCTCTGAGCAATTATGGAAATATTTGAAGAGAATATTGAGATATCTGAAGGGGACTATTAATGCAACATTGCATTTCCCAAAAAATGATGAGACAAAGCTCATAGGATTTTGTGATGCTGATTGGGCTGGCGATGAAGTCGATCGGAAATCAACATCCGGATATTTCTTCAAGATTTTTGGTTCCACAGTCTGTTGGACCACTAGAAAACAAACAACAGTTTCCACCTCGTCTACAGAAGCGGAATATATATCTCTTGCCGAAGCAATTAAAGAAGGGATATGGTTGTCAAATTTATTAGTTGATTTTGGTTACTCAAAAGAAACCTTTATCATATATGAGGATAACCAGTCCTGTATCAAGTTAACAAAAAGGTTTGATCACAAAAACTCAAACATATTGATGTTAAATATAACTTTATCAAAGATATTATTGGTAAGAACATTGTATCTGTTGAGTATATTTGTACTAATGAACAAGTTGCTGACATTTTAACAAAAAAACCTCGGAACTGTTTTATTTACTAAACATAGGAATAGTCTGGGTTTGATATTGTAAACTTAAGTATGGATATTTGAGTTTTTGGATTGAGAAGGAGTGTTGAGACCAATCTAAAAACTCTAAACACTTATAATATGTTCTATGGATGCTGTCTGTCAGATGAAGTATAGGTTATATATGTCTATGGTTGATAGAGGACAGTTATGGATGAATGTATTACGGTGTACAGTGTAATCTGTCGTTGAAATAAACTTCTAAAAATAAAAGTGTTTCTTTGAAGCATCGGTGATTCAAATTTTTCATCACAGAAACATCACTCCTTACCATCAAACAAGATATTATTTGTCAAACATTTCCTGACGAAAATTCGTAAACACAAATGAAAAAACAACCAAGTGCTTGAAAGTTGTTGTCTGGCAGGCGCAATTAAACAAAGAACCTCCAAAACTGTACCCATCTCTCTCCATTTTAATCCTCACTTTGCTGTTCGGGTTCTGCATTTCTCTGATAATTTTCTGACTGTCCAAGAATGGTCCAAAATGATCAAAAAAATCCTCAGCTATTACGCATCAGTTCTGCGCACCCTGAGGACTGTCCCAGAACAGTCAGAAAAATACGAACGAATGAAGCTATTCTATCTTCAAGCTACCATTCTACCACAATGATCAAGAATATAACAAACGTGACGCAATTTTCTGGAAAATTCGCTAAAATTTGTTGTTTACTAAAATACACCTTTGCGGTAATCATTTGTCAGGGTGAACAACACGTCATACCACGTGATCAAAATACACCAATCAGCAGACATATTTGGAGCATCTTCTAGAATTTATTTTTGTGTCTGACGTGTAGGTATTTGCTTGGCGATTTATTTTCAAGCAATTCATTGAGATATTGCGAGTAAAGTCGAAAGTGTGAACTAATAAAAGACGTTCTATAAGTAATATTGGTTATTGATTCGCTCATATCATCTTGTATCTAGTGATACGTGATTTGGTGTTTTGTTCACTGAAATTGAAGTTAAAAATACAAAATGACGCCTTCAGTACAATCCTTCTAAATTCTTTCAACAATAAGTTGTAAGTATATATTTTTCCTCTGAGCTATTTGTTTTCAGGAAATAGAAATATAGGGAAATATGTGGATATAGGTATTACCAAGTTAGTTCACTATCAATTTATTATCTTATTTGAAGGTCACTTTATCAGTTGGACTAATTTCAGTTTGATAATGGAAAAAAACATTGTTGAAATTTTTGGTGAACTTTTCAGGAACCTCCTGTGAAACAGCATCTGAAAAATGTTTATGCCTGCCTTGCTTTGCATCAGCGATTGCAGCTGCCATTGGGGCTTCTGTACATATTTACACGATATTCTACAAGCTGGATTCTTGTCAGCCATTGGAGAGCTAATATTCTTTGTTCTTCTCATGACAACTTCCGATAACGATTGGAAAGGATATGCACTGGCGAGTTGGGTATCTTATGGGTTTCACATCACTTACAGGTACATTTATTTCATAAACAAAATGAAAAAAAAAATTAACATTGGGTATGATTTTCAGGTGTTGGAATGGGACCTCTCTTAGAACATGTTATGATTGTTGATCCCAGAATAATTGTAACAGCTCTCATGGGGAACTAGTGTTGTATTTGTCTGCTTCACGATTTGTGCCTTGTTGGCTGAAAGGGGCAAATGGCTCTATTTGGGAGGACCTCTAATGACAGCCATGTCAGCTTTAGTGATTCTATCTTTTGCCAATTTGTTTTCGGATCTTTTATGGTGTTTCAAGCACAATTGTATATAGGTCTCTTTGCAATGTGCGGATTTGTACTTTATGACACCCAAATCATCATTGAGAAGTTCAGATTAGGAAACAGAGATTTACGTGGCCCATTCCTTGGATCTTTTCATTGATTTTGTTGGTATTTTCAGGAGACTGCTGATCATCTTAACCCAGAAGGTAACTTATTCTAGGTAATTCCCCCCTTTCCTATCCCATAATCCCTACAACTTTTAAATCTTTCCTCAAAATTGCTTAATATTTTGCTTCTGAGAAAATTAATTTTCCTTGATTAATAATAAAGGATATCTATTTAGAGAATCCTACATATTGAATAAATACATAATCAGAACGCAAATTAATTATTTTGGTTGATGTATCAATGCTAGTTCTAAGAGAATAAATATCTGTCTGAAATAAAAAGGAAAAAAAAATTTTTAAATTTTCTTGATATGCTAGGAGGAATTTCATCAAATTACCATTTGTGTTTTCCTGTATTATGAAAAATTTATAATAAATAGGAACTGAAATTTCAATCAAAATTTTGAATGAGAACCATCCATTTTTAGAGGTATAGTATGGAATTACCTACAATGAAATATTAGAAAATAATTTTTGTTAAGCATACTTGAACATGTCATACTTTGAATTAGGGTATTTTTAATTTTAACATAGATTCAAATTTATAGGGTGATTCATGCAAATCTGCCATAATTGGTGTCTTTTTTTTTTTAATCTGACAACCTGTATATTTTTGATATATTCTCAATGAATTGATTTCAACAAACTATATTAAATAGTCGATCATGATTTATTCAGGGTGAAATTTTCCTATATTGGTAGTTACACATCATAAATACATTAACATAAATGCTTAAAATGTTCTCCATCCTGTTGTTGTTTTTAGGCATTTGTGATTGAGTTCATGTACTGACCAGGTTTTATATAATTTAAAATTTTTCCTGGATACGACAATTAGTTTCGATTTTTTTTATACCCACATTTTAGTTGATTTAAAAGATACTATTTCCGGAAGAATTCATTTTAAAATTTTACCCTATGTAATTCGTAATAGAAAATTCAATATAGTTTGTTGACATTCCGAAAGGATACAGGGTGTTGCATTAAAAAAAGACAAGTATGTCAGAATTGCGTGAATCACCCTGTACATTTGAATTTATGTTTGAATAATGTACACCTGAATTCGAAAGTTGATAATGACATAAAAAATTCTATTTCATAATCGTTTCCAAGTTACTGTATTAAAAATATAATGAAGGCATTCAACCAAACAATTATTTTCTCTTTTTTTTTAAATATATTTTCTCTATTTCAGTGTTGTAATGAGTTCGTTACAGCATTGTTTTTAGTTATATTTTTCGTTTTGTGGTTGACAACACTGACATCCTATCCTTTCGAATGTCAAAACGTGTCCATTGTATGTCAATATTAAACCATGTAGAGATTTGAACACACTATTCAAATTCTATAATCTGTCAATTTTCATATCAGTTACACCAACTGCGAAAATCAAATACAAAAGGCACTAGGAGGTATAATCTGAATTTTTCATTGAATTCCAATAAATTTCTCACAATTCTTGACTGAAATAGAGAAAATAGAGTCTAATACTCGTTGCAGAAGGCAATTCCAACACTCATGCGTTCAAAAACTCGTTCGATTTCGAATTTCGCATTCTTGTTGGAATAGGTGCCCATTCTGCAACTTTTATTAGAATATACTATTAAGGATTTCCATATTTTTCTGAAAATTCAGCAGTTTCATCATTTTGGGCAAGATTTATTCATGAACTTCCAAACTAGTAATCCAAAATTGTATTTTCCAAATGATTAAATGGTGCTATCATCATTTATTCATAAGTTTAGTGAAAGTTTTCAAAAACATTGTATTGCTCTATGTTTTTCCATTAAAATGGACAAGAATATAATTACTTCCATCAGAAAATTAACATGTTCATAATTCAAGGTGGCTAAGCTACTTTGAATTGTTAATTTATGTAATGACATTTTTAAAATGAGGTACTTTGTTATCACTCAAGCATTCCATTTGAAATGCATTCATTTAATGAGTTTGATTTGAATAAAAATTTTGATACCTTATGAAATAAATAAATCTAAACATCCAAAATAAATATATGAACTAGTTAGAAAGAGGCCAAAGCCCAGGGATCATTTTTCTTGTTGAAAAATACCATTGCTATCCAGATTGATACCTTATTTGTTATGTATAATTTACTAATTAGAGATTCATAAATCCATTTTCTGTTTTACAGGAACAGTCAGCTGAGAAGAAGCGTAGGCAATGATGGAAAAATGTACTTTTAATTGGAAACACTTTTTCTTGATGTAACTTCTATTCCAATACATTAATTTTTGCAACATCATTTTTCATTGAACTTTAAGGAACTTTTTTGTAGATATGTTTTGAGGATTGAGATTTTAGGTAAAAGACTGATTTGATAAATGTCTAAGGGCTATGGAGGGAAATGAATGTCTTTTTCTCTTGTTGGAATGAAATAAGTTGATTGGAGATAAAATTTATTCATTTATTCAATGTAAAAATTTTAATTGATTGTTAATAAAATATTTTTTTGTATATCTTATTTATCAACGGTAGATAGGAACATCTATAAATTGATTAACAGTCTTGTGCCATTGTTCATCAAGTAATTTTGAAACTTTCATGACCTTCACACTTTTGACCAAAGGTTGTTGATTGCATAAGAAAAGCTCAGATTAATTATAAAAGTTTAATGTATATAAAATTTTCAGAAAATATATTACAAGTTGGACGGATAATTAAACAGTATAAAAAAAGAGGTATAATATTAATACAAATTCACCAATAATTGAAAAATTAAGAAATTTTTAATTGATTACTAAACTGTTACACAAAGACCAAGTGCGCGAAAATGAAAATATTAGCTTTTCAATGAGCCATCATATGAATTAAGTCAGTTAATATTTTCTTTGTCACGCGTCTTATTCGAAGTTGAACAAGTTTAACAACCAGTAATATCTTGTTTTTCATTATGTTTGATCAGTTTACATAATAGCTTTTTGCATATTTTTATATAGGAATGAAACCAGTATTTATTAAGTTGGTTTTAAATCTGATTGAAATAGATGGTTCATTTTTTTAATATAATATTTGAATCAAATTGATTCAAACTAAATTTTAGCCTTCTTTAGGCCAGTAATCAATATGTCAAACAAATGGTCTAAGGATTGATTTAAATCGAATAATATATATAATAATTGATAAAAAATAGAGACAGTAATATATATTTTCATGTGAAAATTGGAGCCGGAGCTGTTGTTACTGATAAATTGACATTAGGATATAATTTAAATAAAAGATTCACTATATATCACGTTTTGCCTTGGAATTAAGTAAAATCGAATTGATCATCAAAACCGACATATAAATTTTATCTAAAGATTTTAAGGGTAAATATTGAGTTACAGCAATCTGATGCCAGTCTATTGTTGAGATTATAAACAAAACTGATATTTTGTATTACCGTTTTTTTAATTAGATCATATCAATGGTTTTTAAGTACCAAACTGGACAAATCCATGTTAAAGTTAACTTTTAAAACTAAAAGTTAATAAATAATAGTAAATTATACTATTTTTTTGGAATTAGCGGTTACAATTTAAGCCATCGTTATGCTTGTAGTGACCTCAAAATCAATTTTCATAAAAATGGGAGTTAACCAGTTTGCAGTTAGAGCCATCAATATGGAATCTTCATAAATGGTTATTTTAATAGTGGAGTTAGAAGTTTTTGATTTTGCCTTTTTCTATACAAAACCCACAAATTTATAATATAAGTCAATGAATTTGATTGCCTAAGGGCATTGAATTTCTATTTCAACATTTGGTATCCCCTATCCAAAAGCTAAGCTCACGACATTTTTAAAATCTTTTATAAAAATTCCATATAGCATCTAGTAACTGATATCAAAAAGATGTTGCTTATATTTAACATCTAATTAGTCTTATTATTTGAAATTGTCAATTAGACAATATGTTAACCCAAAGTTTAACTATAGCCTATTCCAAGTGAAAGACTGGTCATTAATTCAGTCTTTCTTGCCATCATTGTTTATGATGATACCTACCATCTTATCCAAATATACTTTACTTCATTAGGCCACATCCATTTTTTGAAACCATAAGTAGCAAAACACGTCATATTGAATATATGAATGTATAAGAATTCCTCTAGCTTCCATTATCTCCTAATTCTAAATTTCAGAGGCACAATTGTGGTTTACAACTATAGTTCACCTATTGAAAGATCCAGGAAACGCTGAGAATTGCTCCTAGAATGAGCAACACATGGACTTGTTTCTGATTAGAGCCAGACTAAAATAAAATAAGGTATCATACACATCCATTTGAAATTGATGGCTAAAAGGAAATATACTTACTATAATGTAATAATTACAACGATCTCCTTTGCAACATTCTGAACACTTCCAGTCTTGCCACCAAATATCGTACAATAAGCCATATTACTATGTTTATACTTCTGGCATTTATTTTTAGTGGAACATCTTTTCGACACATAATATTGTTTAAGGGCCCCTTCTTGCCAATAAGGTGTACTACCCCATTTCAACTCTGTGAGACAAGTATCTTCACCATAGTCACATATTTTAATTGTAGTAATGCACTTTCCTTTGTTATCTTCTTGGTTATCGCATACATAACACTCCAATGCAGTACCTTGAAGAGATTTCAGTTTGAGAAATTTTGAAAAAGGTCTGTAAGGTAAACTTAAACTTACCAATGCTCAAAAAGATATTGATATAAAAACAGATATCAAATTCATTTTTAGTTATTAAATGATCAAATTACTCAAACTTCAACTATTTCCCATTCACCACACCCACAACAGTCAACTCATTATAACAAATTAAAAACAATTTTAATCCAACACCATAAAAATTATAAACGAATATGACTCATTTGACTGTTGACAGCAAAGAAGATTCCTTCAAAAATTGATAGACTTTCATTCATACACCTATCATTTTATGTGTTGCTATGGTAACTAGAACTTTTAATTTGTTATAACAGATGGCATTTCACTACACCATAGACCTTATATCACAGTATAGGGACCAAGCAGTAGTCGCACTCCGTGGATTTTTACACCAAGTCTGACTCGCGCATTCCTCCCTGCGCATAACCTAAAATGTTCATTGTTTTCATCTAAGATGTCTGGAATAATGTCATTATTATTATTTTAGACATCTCAAATAATTCCTTTGTATAATTAATTCGTTCAATATATGGAAAAATATAATTTTTTCTAAGATCTATTTAAAATTCAAAGAAAGTAGTTGAAGAAAAAGATGCAACCTAACTTATAAATTCAGTGGAATTTCTTTGAGTCAAAATCTCACCATAAACCAGCAAAGCTCATTTATTCAATAATTTATTTTCATTCAAGTAAGTATTCTGTTTCAATTATGTGTTATTTTCAAATTAATTCCAAAATGGTTAACAATTGTAGCGTATACAACTGCAAAAACAATGGTCTCAATAATCCGAAACTTTCTTATAAAATATGGTGAAGAATTTGAAGAGGAGAAAGATTTCAATGAAGGAGAAAGAAACTGTAGAAATTGAGGATGAAAGTTTCATTCGATTCTGCAGAATAATTTCAGCTCGAACATGGCTGATTTCATGATAGCCCAATTGCAACTCAAAGAACAAATCCCCATGGCTACAGGTACTCCATAAACTTATAAACAATTTGCACCTATCTATTTTTGGGACCTAAAGTTTAAGAAGTTCAAGAAAAACTTTTCCTTACCTCACAAAGCTACTCTATGCAGAATAACTACCAAATGGAACTTTCCGTTGGTTTGAAATGAATGAATATGTATTTTGAGCAATTTGGTTAATGTAAAAACTATGACAGAAAGAGCAGAGGATTGCATATTATGTGTTGATGAGATGTCTATCAAAACTCATTTTTTTATTATATATCTCTTGACCAAATAATTGGATTTCACCAATGCAGTGGTGACAGATCTTTCGAACCTGCTAATTGTGCATTAGCTTTAATGTATTTTCAGTTTGTCAGTATTCGTTTTTATTTATAGATTAGGTACAAATTTTTCTGATGGAATTGATCTTAATGCAAATTTACCACATAGCGTAAACATTCATTCTATATATTTCTATCATATCACTTACAAAGTCTTTTGTATACTTGTTATTTTGAATGTATTGATGTATACATAATTGTTGACTGAAATGCATGCAGAATTAAACTATATTTTTATGATACTGTGTAGTATTTTATTCCGTTGTATATTACTATATTAAATTCATTATAGAAATATGAAAAATATAATTTTATATCAGAAAACCTGTTTTTATTGTATTTATAAGAAGATAATTCAATATTACCTGATAACTGTATTACAAGTTTAGATTAGACTGAACGAATCTTGAGAAAAATTTATTAAGGCAAAAAATATAAACAACTGGGAGAAATCTTCTAACAAGTAACAAATTATATGCTCTGATGTTGATTTAATCTGGAAAATTTACTACATTTAACTAATCGCATTAAACAGGATTCTTAAGTTCAAAGAAATTTGAAGCAAGAACATTTATATGAGGCCTATTACAGAAATCAATGTTTTTTGCAACATTTAGTGTTGAGGGGTTTGCCGATAGTTAAGAATTCCATAATCAAATTCCTCTTTTCATAAATTGTATATAGTAAAAAATAGTATCAGTTCGAACCAAATCATCAGAGGAATTCATTGAAAAAATTTGTTGAAACAATTCAATATAAAAATAGCTTTTTTTCATGGACTCGAAGATAAACCTTTCAGTGAAATTATAAGTATTGAGGATTTGATATTAAACACATTCGATGTTTTCAACCACCAACTACTTATTTTTCCATATAATACCTACTCTTCAACTCAATCTTCGTTTAGAAAAATTTTAATGAGTCATTTCATTTACAATCCTAAGGTACCTATGATTTTTAACACATTTCAAAAAGTTTCAGAGGCACCGGTTCTGCTGTTTCTGAGTACACTATTAGGTAAATTTAATCACTAATTACTGTTTCTTTCAAAGTGATATTAAAACCACAATAAAACAATATATCTTTTATTAAATGCGTTCTGTTAGTGAGGAAATGTGATTACATTTACAGTTACATTATGAGCAGAGTCATAATTTTTATATGAATATAGAATAAACAACACTCTAAATATCACAGTGAAAACTTATTACCAGCTTAAATCAAAATATTTAAGTTTTCAGATAACGCAACTAACCTTTTCTAATCAATTTTTACATTCGCGGTCGATTAGAGGTTATGCGCAGGGAGGAATGCGCGAGTTACCTTTGGTGTAAGCGATTTCAGTTCAAAATCGACGAAGTGCGACTACTGCTTGGTCCCTATACTGTGCTTATATACTAGTATCAAAGATTAACTTACAATAACGTCTATGCACTACACAAAGCGAAAGTTCACATGAATACAGCTTACATGATTATTTCTTTAAATTGCTTTCTAGGCGAGTTTTTTTATATCCAAAGCATATAGGGATATATGAAAAAAATTCAGTTTCATCAATTGAAATGCAGAATAAAAGAAAATGGTACGCAGGATGACAAATTACTACAAAATACACCGCCTCTGTATAAAAACCATTATCATTAGTTCCATATATAGAGCATCAATTTTCTAGGAAATTCAACCAATTTTACCAAAAATCCAGTCTTCAACTACTTGTCCACGGTTTCAATTGTGCCTAATGAAAATAAACCCGAATAAATCAAAGTTTATGATCTTCCACCACAGAGTAACTCCAACATTACCGACTGTGTGTATAAATGAAGTCACCATCCATCCCTCAACCTCAATGAAATATTTGGGTGTACAGGTTGATTACAAACTAAACCTCAACCTGCAGACCAAAACAGTAAAAAAGAGAACTATCCTTACAGCCAAACACTTAGCCGACCTAACTTATAAAAAGCAAGATATAATCATCCAAAATACCACAAAAATTAACGAAAGCATATGTATATCTCTGACTTTGCACACCCACTGTATGGATATTGTAGATCTCTAGCAAAGGGGCTGAAACAACACCGAAAATTATAACAAGAATGAGGTATCCCAACAGTATTTTGTATAACCCACTAGAATTGAAGTACTCAATGAAACATTCTTCAACAAACTGAAAGAAACTAGATGACATATATGACCACACAAAAAAAAAAAAAAACTTATAATGAATATCTATTTTATATTTCATCATTTCTAACAATGGGAATATCCACATATTTCATCACTGTATAAACAACCTGATGGATGAAATCTATGATACCAACAAGGCTTTTGTTTATATTTTGAAGTTTCTTTTAACTTATAAGGTAGCCTGAGAGAAACATGAGCATCTTTGATTTGAAATATGTATCGATGATTCTTCAGTAAGGTTTGTAATCCACCACATTCTTTCTTTAAATGGTTCATATCTTCTTTCTTGAGTAATTTGGGCAAAGTTCCCCAGTAGGATAGCTCCTCCCTATTCCATTTCTAAATCATCATTGTCTCTGGTAAGGAACTCTTCCTTGATCAGTAAATGGTTAACAACATCATTTATTATTCGTTCCTTTATTGTTTGGTTGATTTGAGTGCAATTTCTCACTCTCTCTTGTGGAGTCTAGCTTTGAAATTATCAGAATCCAACTTTTTTCTTAACAAATCATCAATTCGTTCACAAATGGTTGATATATTTACAGATGAATTTTTATTCCTTACACCAATTATGCATGTTCTTTTAGTTGAAGGAATTCTTAATTTATCAATGGATGTATCAAATCCACAAATTTCGAATATTTCCTTTATGTAGTCCATGTAATCTGTATATTGGCTGATACCTGTGTTTGTCCTCAAGTATTTTTTTTCCATTAAAATCAAGCGGACAACAAGGTAAAACAAAAAAAGTTTGTAATTGGAGAACTTTTAGAAGAAATTATTGGTAACCAAGGAGTCAATTCATCTGAATGATTACCTATCAACCATGTTGCATTGGGAAATTTAGATTCAGGATCTATTATTCCTACCTGAAACCAGAAAAAAATAATTTAGTTTCTCAATTGAAGTTAGATTTGTAGAATTGAAAAAATACTATTTTACCTGCAGCTTAGCCTTTTTCGGAAAATAAATCCCAAATGTTTCTTTTCTAATATCAATTCCATGGCCCTTAAATCCTCCCCATTCAAAATGTATACAAGTAAACCATTGCCACAACCACAATCAACGAATTCTACAGTGTTTTTCGCTTCAGCTTCATACTCCTTTAACCATAAACAAATCAGATATGCTGCAATGGCAATTTCTTCATAAAGGAATTTTGAGTCTCGGTTTTTGTTTGTTCCCACCAAATCTGTTGAAAATTTCAATGATACATAAATTTGAGGGGAATATTTTGTATGGATTCTTAAATTCAGTCAAAATGGGATAACTGGAAATTTCAATGAAAATATAGGCACTGATATGAGGTCAGGATGAAATGAACCCCTTTGCAAGTGTTCAAATTTTACCTGTTACAACAAGCAGTAAATTGTGAGTTCAACTGTAAGACACTCAGTTTTAAGAGAACACTAAAGCACCTAGAAAGAAATTTATCCCATTTTGACCAATTTCAATAATCCCAAAGTTTTACCTTCTTCAAGGTTCTCCATATTTTTCTTTCAAAATATTGTAATATTCACAATACTTTTGAGGTGAAATATTTCCTAAAGATTCTGTTACTTTATCACTATCCTTCAGGTTGCTCCAATTTACCAGTTTAGAAACAGATGATCAAACAACCAAGCTGCTGAACACTGTATCGGCATCTTGAAATTGTTCAAAGTTATTCTCAAGTAATTTTCCTGTTGAGATATCTTCACACAATTTACTATGATTGTCAACCTTCAAAACTTTTGTCGATTGAAATAAACATTCTTTAATTTTGAATCTAATTCTTGAAAATTAGGTATACCCCAATAAATATATTTTAGGAATCGACAATCCTGAAATTGCAAGTATGACAAATCGAAATTCTGTTATAATGAGAGCATTTGAAACTTTTAAATCAGTTGATTAAATAGAATCACAAAAATAAACACATATGTTGCTATACATGCTGTCTACTATTTCTAATATCAAAATTGATTTGCTGAATTATACTTTGCAATCATTATTTCATTGTTTTTAATAAGTTGCAATATCTTACAAAAATAGCTCTCAGAAAATTGGAAAGGTTTGAATATTGCAAAAAGTACTAAAGTACAATTACTAGATTTTACACATGGATACACTTGGTGATATTTTGGCATTATGAATTTTGAGTAACTGTTCAACCTCTCTGCATATTTTGCTGTGTACACTCCACAAGAGAATATCCATTTTGTTGCAGGTTATACCGATGTTTATCCTGAAGTAAGCGTTAAGGATAATTGGCCACTATTCTTTCTGTTGAGACCAATCTAAAAACTCTAAACACTTATAATATGTTCTATGGATGCTGTCTGTCAGATGAAATATGGTTATATATGTCTATGGTTGATAGAGGATAGTTATGGATGAATGTATTACGGTGTACGGTGTAATCTGTCGTTGAAATAAACTTCTAAAAATATAAAGTGTTTCTTTGAAGCATCAGTGATTCAAATTTTCATCAGGTTATGGGCCCCAAACCCGCAATTCAGAGAAGTTGAGGTTGGAATTAAAAAATTACGTTGTCGAAATGGCCAATTTCACAATGGAAATAAAATTCACCAGTTCGAAGGAAGGGACTACGATCACTGGAAATTCAGGATGGAGACAGTTTTGGATCAGAATGGAGTTGCAAGTTGCATCAAAGATCACATTCTGACGCCACTGAGGACCAACAAAACTCGACAAAAAGTGCAAGTCAATAATTGTTCAATGCGTTGCAAACTCGCATCTTGAATATATAAGTAACAAAACCTCATTTGAAATGTGGACATCATTGGAGAAGTTTTCCAAAGAAAAGGTATTGCTAATCAACTCTATCTCTGAAGAAATTATTAAACCTGAAACTAAAAACAGAAAGTCTAGAAGAACATTTCACTTAAATTTGAATCAATAATTAGGCAGATCAAATCTGTTGGGGCCAAATTAAAGAAGTAGATATAGTTTGCCATCTTCTGCTTACTCTGCGAATCTTACGACAATATTGTAACTGCCTTGGAAACACTAGAGCCACAAAAGCTTACATTGGAATTTGTAAAGGAAAACTTCTTGACTATGAAATGAAGAAGAAAACACCTCTGCACCAGAAAGTATACAAGGAACTTCTGCGTTTTATGGAAACAAAAAGAGGGACTAGGGTTCTGACAACAAGGACTACCAGAAGAGACTTCGAGCAGAAACCAACAAAGAAAGAGGACTGAAGTGCCACAACTGGAAAGATTGGTCATATCAGAAAGGAATGCTGGTATGTCGAAAGAGAGCAAATGAAGCCACAGCTATTGTGAGCGAATCACAGCCGCAGCTTCAGTAAACAAGATCAAGTGCGGAAAAAGAAGGTAATTTGATAAAATTTGTAGTGGATTCAGGTGCAACTGATCACAATTGTGAATAATGTTAAATATTTTGTCATTTTGAAGAGCTAAAAGATAAAGTTAATATTGCTGTTGCCAAAAATAATGAAAATATAAAGGCTACTAAAGTAGGTACTATTAAAGTAAATTTAAATGAAGGGATAAATTGTAAAGCTGAAATAAAAAATGTACTTTATGTTGAAAATCTCAGACAAAATTTATTATCTGTTCAAAAGCTAGAAACTGTTGGACTTAAGTTGTATTGTGAGCATAGTTCTGTTAGTATCTTCAAAGGAGATAAATTACTTGCTAGTGGTGAAAGGAGAATAATCTGTATGTTATTGAATTTATATCTCTGAAAAGAGTACAAGCTCAATTTAGTTCTAGCTCAAGAATTTTAATCTATGGCACTGTCGGTTAGGTCATATTGGCAATACAAATTTGAAAATCATGAAAAAGAATAATATAGTTGAAGGTATTGATGAAGTCTTTGATGAAAATAATTTTGAAATGTGTTCAATATGCATACAATCTAAACAAACCAGGTTACCATTTAATAGAGCGAATAAGAAATATTCTAAAGACCACTTGAAATTGTGCATAGTGATATATGTGGTCCAATTTCCTGGTACCTATGATGATAAAAATTATTTTGTTACATTTCTGTGACTACTACACACTTCAGTATTGTATATCTTATAAAAATAAGAGTGAACTTTTTGAATGTTTTAAGGAATATGAAGCATTAGTTACTAATGAAACTGGTTACAGGATTGGTTCAATTCAATGTGATAATGGTAGTGAATATTGTTCAAATCAATTCAATAATTTTTGCAGAATGAAAGTATTAAAATAAGACACTCTGTCCCGTACAATCCTGAAATGAACGGATCAGCAGAGCGATTAAATAGGACATTGTTGGAAAAAGGAAGAGCGATTCTTCTGCAGTCGAAGCTACCCAAAACAATGTGGGGTGAAGCAATACTTTGCTCAACTTACCTGTTGAATAGAAGTCCCACTGCAGTAATAAAGGGTAAGACACAGCTGAACTATTTTATAATAGGAAACCAAATGTAGAAAATCTAAAGATATTTGGAAGTTTAGTTTGTTGTCATATACCTAAACAGATATCGAAGCTTGATTCAAGTGAAATAAACATCATGATAGGCTATGCAGGTAATGGCTATAGAGTTTGGGATCTATTAAGCAAAAGTATCTGTTGTTGAAATGTTGTTTTGATGAATACAAAAATATCACAGATTTGAAGTTGAATACTACTGCTGTGGGTGACTTCTGCTCTAGATATTATAGATGAAAAAGAATCAATTCATAGTTACACTGAGACTGAAGGTGATATGGAGGAAGAAGTTCAAGATGATGAAAGAAACACCAATGAAGAGTTTAGAAACAATAGAAGGAGAACTAAAAGACCAAACTACTATAATGATTTTATTACGGAGAAGACTTGGAGCATTTAGCTCTACATGCAACATATATTTGATAACATTCAGAAAACCTAGAAAGTGCACCAAATTCACCAAATTATGATTTTTGGAGAAAGCTATTGAGGAGGAAAAGAAAGTACTAGAAAAGAATAAAACATGGACATTGATCGATAAGCCAGAAAATGCAAAATTATATTCAGACTGCAAATGGGTATTTTGTATCAAATCCTGTAACAAAAATGAGTCAAATATAAAGCTAGACTTGTTGCCAGGGATTTGCAAAAACAAGGATTTGACTATGAAGAAACTTATGCACCAGTAGCCGGCTGACTACTGTCAGGGCACTGTTAGCTGTAATAACCATGAAAATCTAATCATTCAACAAATGGATGTCAAATCTGCCTTTCTTCATGGAGCAGCTAGAGGAGGAAATCTACATGAGGATTCCAGAAGGTATGAAGATGATGGAAGGAGTATGTAAGCTCAACAAAGCACTTTGGACTCAAGCAGGCACCATATTGCTGGAATAAAATTTGATGAATTCATTAAAGGAAAAATTTATAAAGTCGAAAATGATCCATGCCTGTATTTGAAGATCACTGATTCCTACCTGATTTATCTATTATTGTATGATGATGTTCTTATCGCTTGAGGGAATAAAGAAAGGAGATGCTGAAAGACAAGCTGAAACAGGAATTAAATGCAGGATCTAGGATTTTTAAAACTTTTCTTGGAATTGAATTGAAAGCAATGAAGATGGAATTTATCTCAGTCAAAAAGAACTACATAAATAATATGCTGATGAAATTTCACATGAATAGGTGTAAAGAAGTCAAAACACCACTAGAAACAGGAAATTTAAAATTTGAACTAGACAAAGATTTGGAAAAGTCAGCAATAAACCTGTAAGAGAATTGGCTGCCTAATGTATTTGATGCTGGGAACTAGACCCGACCTAAGCATATCTGTAAATCTTGTAGCAGATACCAAAGCAATCCCTCTGAGCAATTATGGAAATATTTGAAGAGAATATTGAGATATCTGAAGGACTATTAATGCAACATTGCATTTCCCAAAAAATGATGAGACAAAGCTCATAGGATTTTGTGATGCTGATTGGGCTGGCGATGAAGTCGATCGAAATCAACATCGGATATTTCTTCAAGATTTTGGTTCCACAGTCTGTTGGACCACTAGAAAACAAACAACAGTTTCCACCTCGTCTACAGAAGCGGAATATATATCTCTTGCAAACAATTAAAGAAGGGAATGGTTGTCAAATTTATTAGTTGATTTTGTTACTCAAAAGAAACCTTTATCATATATGAGGATAACCAGTCCTGTATCAAGTTAACAAAGGTTTGATCACAAAACTCAAACATATTGATGTTAAATATAACTTTATCAAAGATATTATTGGTAAGAACATTGTATCTGTTGAGTATATTTGTACTAATGAACAAGTTGCTGACATTTTAACAAAAACCTCAGGAACTGTTTTATTTACTAAACATAGGAATAGTCTGGGTTTGATATTGTAAACTTAAGTATGGATATTTGAGTTTTTGGATTGAGAAGAGTGTTGAGACCAATCTAAAACTCTAAACACACTATAATATGTTCTATGGATGCTGTCTGTCAAGATGAAGTATAGGTTATATGTCTATGGTTGATAGAGATAGTTATGGATGAATGTATTACGGTGTACAGTGTAATCTGTCGTTGAAATAAACTTCTAAAAATATAAAGTGTTTCTTTGAAGCATCAGTGATTCAAATTTTTCATCACTTTCTAATACCCATTGCATTAATTTTCCATTCAATAGGAAGAAAATATCACCTAGTCTTATATTCTCTAAACATCTAGGTACAAATAATTCTTCTTTCCATCTTATTTAGTCATTCATTTTTATGGATCGTAAGATTAAGAACTCCAAAATAAAACTCGACTCCCAACCACAATTAGTTTTGTCACTTATTCTATTTTTCTCTTATTTATTCACACAGTTGTGACCTGGAAACAATATAATTAACGTATTAATACAGCTTATTACAGAAACATCACTATACCATCAAACAAGATATTATTTGTCAAACATTTCCTGACGAAAATTCTAAACACAAATGAAAAAAACAACTAAGTGCTTGAAAGTTGTTGTCTGGCAGGCCAATTAAACAGAACCTCCAAAACTGTACCCATCTCTCTCCATTTTAATCCTCACTTTGCTGTTCGGGTTCTGCATTTCTCTGATAATTTTCTGACTGTCAAGAATGGTCCAAAATGATCAAAAAATCATCTTCATCAGTTTCTGCGCACCCTGAGGACTGTCCCAGAACAGTCAGAAAAAATACGAACCCGAATGAAGCTATTCTATCTTCAAGCTACCATTCTACCACAATGATCAAGAATATAACAAACGTGACGCAATTTTCTGGAAAATTCGCTAAAATTTGTTGTTTACTAAAATACACCTTTTGGGTAATCATTTGTCAGGTGAACAACACGTCATACCACGTGATCAAAATACACCAATCAGCAGACATATTTGGAGCATCTTCTAGAATTTATTTTTGTGTCTGACGTGTAGGTATTTGCTTGGCGATTTATTTTCAAGCAATTCATTGAGATATTGCGAGTAAAGTCGAAAGTGTGAACTAATAAAGACGTTCTATAAGTAATATTGGTTATTGATTCGCTCATATCATCTTGTATCTAGTGATACGTGATTTGGTGTTTTGTTCACTGAAATTGAAGTTAAAAATACAAATGACGCCTTCAGTACAATCCTTCTAAATTCTTTCAACAATAAGTTGTAAGTATATATTTTCCTCTGAGCTATTTGTTTTCAGAAATAGAAATATAGGGAAATATGTGGATATAGGTATTGCAAGTTAGTTCACTATCAATTTATTATCTTATTTGAAGGTCACTTTATCAGTTGGACTAATTTCAGTTTGATAATGGAAAAAAACATTGTTGAAATTTTTGTGAACTTTTCAGGAACCTCCTGTGAAACAGCATCTGAAAAATGTTTATGCCTGCCTTGCTTTGTCAACGATTGCAGCTGCCATTGGGGCTTCTGTACATATTTACGATATTCTACAAGCTGGATTCTTGTCAGCCATTGGAGAGCTAATATTCTTTGTTCTTCTCATGACTTCCGATAATGATTGGAAAGGATATGCACTGGCGAGTTGGGTATCTTATGGGTTTCACATCACTTACAGGTACATTTATTTCATAAACAAAATGAAAAAAAAATTAACATTGGGTATGATTTTCAGGTGTTGGAATGGGACCTCTCTTAGAACATGTTATGATTGTTGATCCCAGAATAATTGTAACAGCTCTCATGGGAACTAGTGTTGTATTTGTCTGCTTCACGATTTGTGCCTTGTTGGCTGAAAGGGCAAATGGCTCTATTTGGGAGGACCTCTAATGACAGCCATGTCAACTTTAGTGATTCTATCTTTTGCCAATTTGTTTTTCGGATCTTTTATGGTGTTTCAAGCACAATTGTATAGGTCTCTTTGCAATGTGCGGATTTGTACTTTATGACACCAAATCATCATTGAGAAGTTCAGATTAGAAAACAGAGATTTATTGGCCCATTCCTTGGATCTTTTCATTGATTTTGTTGGTATTTTCAGGAGACTGCTGATCATCTTAACCCAGAAGGTAACTTATTCTAGGTAATTCAACTTTTCCTATCCCATAATCCCTACAACTTTTAAATCTTTCCTCAAAAAATATTTTGCTTCTGAGAAAATTAATTTTCCTTGATTAATAATAAGGATATCTATTTAGAGAATCCTACATATTGAATAAATACATAATCAGATAATTAATTATTTTGGTTGATGTATCAATGCTAGTTCTAAGAGAATAAATATCTGTCTGAAATAAAAAGGAAAAAATTTTAAATTTTCTTGATATGCTAGGAGGAATTTCATCAAATTACCATTTGTGTTTTCCTGTATTATGAAAAATTTATAATAAATAGGAACTGAAATTTCAATCAAAATTTTGAATGAGAACCATCCATTTTTCGGTATAGTATGGAATTACCTACAATGAAATATTAGAAAATAATTTTTGTTAAGCATACTTGAACATGTCATACTTTGAATTAGGGTATTTTTAATTTTAACATAGATTCAAATTTATAGGGTGATTCATGCAAATCTGCCATAATTGGTGTCTTTTTTTTAAATCTGACAACCTGTATATTTTTGATATATTCTCAATGAATTGATTTCAACAAACTATATTAAATAGTCGATCATGATTTCTTCAGGGTGAAATTTTCCTATATTGGTAGTTACAAATCATAAATACATTAACATAAATGCTTAAAATGTTCTCCATCCTGTTGTTGTTTTAGGCATTTGTGATTGAGTTCATGTACTGACCAGGTTTTATATAATTTAAAATTTTCCTGGATCACGACAATTAGTTTCGATTTTTTATACCCACATTTTAGTTGATTTAAAGATACTATTTCCGGAAGAATTCATTTTAAAATTTTACCTATGTAATTCGTAATAGAAAATTCAATATAGTTTGTTGACATTCGAAGGATACAGGGTGTTGCATTGAAAAAAGACAAGTATGTCAGAATTGCGTGAATCACCCTGTACATTTGAATTTATGTTTGAATAATGTACACCTGAATTAAGTTGATAATAATAAAAATTCTATTTCATAATCGTTTCCAAGTTACTGTATTAAAATATAATGAAGGCATTCACCAAACAATTATTTTCTCTTTTTTTAATATATTTTCTCTATTTCAGTGTTGTAATGAGTTGTTACAGCATTGTTTTTAGTTATATTTTTAGTTTGTAGTTGACAACACTGACATCCTATCCTGAATGTCAAAGCGTGTCCATTGCATGTCAATATTAAACCATGTAGAGATTTGAACACTATTCAAATTCTATAATCTGTCAATTTTCATATCAGTTACACCAACTGTGAAAATCAAATACAAAAGGCACTAGAGGTATAATCTGAATTTTTCATTGAATTCAATAAATTTCTCACAATTCTTGACTGAAATAGAAAATAGCGTCTAATACTCGTTGCAGAAGGCAATTCCAACACTCATGCGTTCAAAAACTCGTTAGATTTGAATTTCGCATTCTTGTTGGAATAGGTGCCCATTCTGCAACTTTTATTAGAACATACTATTAAGGATTTCCATATTTTTCTGAAAATTCAGCAGTTTCATCATTTCGGCAAGATTTATTCATGAACTTCCAAACTAGTAATCCAAAATTGTATTTTCCAAATGATTAAATGGTGCTATCATCATTTATTCATAAGTTTAGTGAATTTTCAAAAACATTGTATTGCTCTATGTTTTTGCATTAAAATGGACAAGAATATAATTACTTCCATCAGAAAATTAACATGTTCATAATTCAAGGTGGCTAAGCTACTTTGAATTGTTAATTTATGTAATGACATTTTTAAAATGAGGTACTTTGTTATCACTCAAGCATTCCATTTGAAATGCATTCATTTAATGAGTTTGATTTGAATAAAAATTTTGATACCTTATGAAATAAATAAATCTAAACATCCAAAATAAATATAAACTAGTTAGAAACAGGCCAAAGCCCTGGGATCATTTTCTTGTTGAAAAATACCATTGCTATCCAGATTGATACCTTATTTGTTATGTATAATTTACTAATTAGAGATTCATAAATCCATTTTCTGTTTTACAGGAACAGTCAGCTGAGAAGCGTAGGCAATGATGGAAAAATGTACTTTTAATTGGAAACACTTTTTCTTGATGTAACTTCTATTCAATACATTAATTTTTGCAACATCATTTTTCATTGAACTTTAGGAACTTTTTGTAGATATGTTTTGAGGATTGAGATTTTAGGTAAAAGACTGATTTGATAAATGTCTAAGGGCTATGGAAAATGAATGTCTTTTCTCTTGTTGGAATGAAATAAGTTGATTGGAGATAAAATTTATTCATTTATTCAATGTAAAAATTTTAATTGATTGTTAATAAAATATTTTTTGTACATCTTATTTATCAACGGTAGATGGAACATCTATAAATTGATTAACAGTCTTGTGCCATTGTTCATCAAGTAATTTGAAACTTTCATGACCTTCACACTTTTGACCAAAGGTTGTTGATTGCATAAGAAAAGCTCAGATTAATTATAAAGTTTAATGTATATAAAATTTTCAGAAAATATATTACAAGTTGGATGGATAATTAAACAGTATAAAAAGAATTATAATATTAATACAAATTCACCAATAATTGAAAAATTAAGAAATTTTTAATTGATTACTAAACATAATAATACACAAAGATATAATAAAATGAAAATATTAGCTTTTCAATGAGCCATCATATGAATTAAGTCAGTTAATATTTTCTTTGTCACGCGTCTTATTGAAGTTGAACAAGTTTAACAACCAGTAATATCTTGTTTTTCATTAGGTTTGATCAGTTTACATAATAGCTTTTTGCATATTTTATATAGGAATGAAACCAGTATTTATTAAGTTGGTTTTAAATCTGATTGAAATAGATAGTTCATTTTTAATATAATATTTGAATCAAATTGATTCAAACTAAATTTTAACCTTCTTTAGGCCAGTAATCAATATGTCAAACAAATGGTCTAAGGATTGATTTAAATCGAATAATATATATAATAATTGATAAAAAATAGGGCAGTAATATATATTTTTCATGTGAAAATTGGACGGAGCTGTTGTTACTGATAAATTGACATTAGGATATAATTTAAATAAAAATTCACTATATATCACGTTTTGCCTTGGAATTAAGTAAAATGAATTGATCATCAAAACCGACATATAAATTTTATCTAAAGATTTTAAGGGTAAATATTGAGTTACAGCAATCTGATGCCAGTCTATTGTTGAGATTATAAACAAAACTGATATTTTGTATTACCGTTTTTAATTAGATCATATCAATGGTTTAAGTACAAACTGGACAAATCCATGTTAAGGTTAACTTTTAAAACTAAAAGTTAATAAATAATAGTAAATTATACTATTTTGGGAATTAGCGGTTACAATTTAAGCCATCGTTATGCTTGTAGTGACCTCAAAATCTGAATTTTCATAAAAATGGAGTTAACCAGTTTGCAGTTAGAGCCATCAATATGGAATCTTCATAAATGGTTATTTTAATAGTGGAGTTAGAGTTTTTGATTTTGCCTTTTCTATGCAAAACCCACAAATTTATAATATAAGTCAATGAATTTGATTGCCTAAGGGCATTGAATTTCTATTTCAACATTTGGTATCCCTATCAAAAGCTAAGCTACGGCATTTTAAAAATCTTTTATAAAAATTCCATATAGCATCTAGTAACTGATATCAAAAAGATGTTGCTTATATTTAACATCTAATTAGTCTTATTATTTGAAATTGTCAATTAGACAATATGTTAACCCAAAAGTTTAACTATAGCCTATTCCAAGTGAAAGACTGGTCATTAATTCAGTCTTTCTTGCCATCATTGTTTATGATGATACCTACCATCTTATCCAAATATACTTTACTTCTTTAGGCCACATCCATTTTTTGAAACCATATGTAGCAAAACTCGTCATATTGAATATATGAATGTATAATTCCTCTAGCTTCCATTATCTCCTAATTCTAAATTTCAGGCACAATTGTGGTTTACAACTATAGTTCACCTATTGAAAGATCCAGGAAACACTGAGAACTGCTCCTAGAATGAGCAACACATGGACTTGTTTCTGATTAGAGCCAGACTAAAATAAAATAAGGTATCATACACATCCATTTGAAATTGATGGATAAAAGAAATATACTTACTATAATGTAATAATTACAACGATCTCCTTTGCAACATTCTGAACACTTCCAGTCTTGCCACCAAATATCGTACAATAAGCCATATTACTATGTTTATACTTCTGGCATTTATTTTTAGTGGAACATCTTTTCGACACATAATATTGTTTAAGGGCCCCTTCTTGCCAATAAGGTGTACTACCCCATTTCAACTCTGTGAGACAAGTATCTTCACCATAGTCACATATTTTAATTGTAGTAATGCACTTTCCTTTGTTATCTTCTTGGTTATCGCATACATAACACTCCAATGCAGTACCTTGAAGAGATTTCAGTTTGAGAAATTTTGAAAAGGTCTGTAAGGTAAACTTAAACTTACCAATGCTCAAAAATATTGATATAAAAACAGATATCAAATTCATTTTTAGTTATTAAATGATCAAATTACTCAAACTTCTATTTCCATTCACCACACCACAACAGTCAACTCATTATAACAAATTAAAAACAATTTTAATCCAACACCATAAAATTATAAACGAATATGACTCATTTGACTGTTGACAGCAAAGAAGATTCCTTCAAAAATTGATAGACTTTCATTCATACACCTATCATTTTATGTGTTGCTATGGTAACTAGAACTTTTAATTTGTTATAACAGATGGCATTTCACTACACCATAGACCTTATATCACAGTATAGGGACCAAGCAGTAGTCGCACTCCGTGGATTTTTACACCAAGTCTGACTTTTGCATTCCTCCTGCACATAACCTAAAATGTTCATTGTTTTCATCTAAGATGTCTGGAATAATGTCATTATTATTATTTAGACATCTCAAATAATTCCTTTGTATAATTAATTCGTTCAATATATGGAAAAATATAATTTTCTAGATCTATTTAAAATTCAGTAGTTGAAGAAAAAGATGCAACCTAACTTATAAATTCAGTGGAATTTCTTTGAGTCAAAATCTACCATAACCAGCAACTCATTCAATAATTTATTTTCATTCAAGTAAGTATTCTGTTTCAATTATGTGTTATTTTCAAATTAATTCCAAAATGGTTAACAATTGTAGCGTATACAACTGCAAAAACAATGGTCTAATAATCCGAAACTTTCTTATAAAATATGGTGAAGAATTTGAAGAAAAGATTTCAATGAAGGAGAAAGAACTGTAGAAATTGAGGATAAAAGTTTCATTCGATTCTGCAAGAATAATTTCAGCTAACATGGCTGATTCTTGATAGCCCAATTGCAACTCAAAGAACAAATCCCCATGGCTACAGGTACTCCATAAACTTATAAACAATTTACTATCTATTTTGGGACCTAAGTTTAAGAAGTTCGAAAACTTTTCCTTACCTCACAAAGCTACTCTATGCAGAATAACTACCAAATGGAACTTTCCGTTGGTTTGAAATGAATGAATATGTATTTTGAGCAATTTGGTTAATGTAAACTATGACAGAAAGAGCAGAGGATTGCATATTATGTGTTGATGAGATGTCTATCAAAACTCATTTTTATTATATATCTCTTGACATCAAATAATTGGATTTCACCAATGCAGTGGTGACAGATCTTTCGAACCTGCTAATTGTGCATTAGCTTTAATGTATTTTCAGTTTGTCAGTATTCGTTTTTATTTATAGATTAGGTACAAATTTTCTGATGGAATTGATCTTAATGCAAATTTACCACATAGCGTAAACATTCATTCTATATATTTCTATCATATCACTTACAAAGTCTTTGTATACTTGTTATTTTGAATGTATTGATGTATACATAATTGTTGACTGATATGTACAGAAATTAAACTATTTTTATGATACTATGTAGTATTTTATTCAGTTGTATATTACTATATTAAATTCATTATAGAAATATGAAAATATAATTTTATATCAGAAAACCTGTTTTTATTGTATTTATGAGAAGATAATTCAATATTACCTGATAACTGTATTACAAGTTTAGATTAGATATAGCGAATCTTGAAAAAATTTATTAAGGCAAAATATAAACAACTGGGAGAAATCTTCTAACAAGTAACAAATTATATGCTCTGATGTTGATTTAATCTGGAAAATTTACTACATTTAACTAATCGCATTAAACAGGATTCTTAAGTTCAAAGAAATTTGAAGCAAGAACATTTATGAGGCCTATTACAGAAATCAATGTTTTTTGCAACATTTAGTGTTGAGGGGTTTGCGATGAAATTCCATAATCAAATTCCTCTTTTCATAAATTGTATATAGTAAAAATAGTATCAGTTCGAACCAAATCAGAAAATTCATTGAAAAATTTGTTGAAACAATTCAATATAAAAATAGTTTTTCATGGACTCGAAGATAAACCTTTCAGTGAAAATAGTATTAGTTTGATATTAAACACATTCGATGTTTTCAACCACCAACTACTTATTTTTTCATATAATACCTACTCTTCAACTCAATCTTCGTTTAGAAAAATTTTAATGAGTCATTTCATTTACAATCCTAAGGTACCTATGATTTTTAACATTTCAAAAGTTTCAGACACAGTTCTGCTGTTTCTAGATACACTATTAGGTAAATTTAATCACTAATTACTGTTTCTTTCAAAGTGATATTAAAACCACAATAAAACAATATATCTTTATTAAATGCGTTCTGTTAGTGAGAAATGTGATTACATTTACAGTTACATTATGAGCGAGTCATATTTTTATATGAATATAGAATAAACAACACTCTAAATATCACAGAAAAACTTATTTACCAGCTTAAATCAAAATATTTAAGTTTCAGATAACAACTAACCTTTTCTAATCAATTTTTACATTCGGTCGATTAGAGGTTATGCACAGGAGGAATGCGCGAGTTACCTTTGGTGTAAGCGATTTCAGTTCAAAATCGACGAAGTGCGATCTGCTTGGTCTATACTGTGTATATACTAGTATCAAAGATTAACTTACAATAACGTCTATGCACTACACAAAGCGAAAGTTCACATCAATACAGCTTACATGATTATTTCTTTAAATTCTTTAGGCGAGTTTTTTATCCTGACATATAGGATATGAAAAAAATTCAGTTTCATCAATTGAAATGCAGAATAAAGAAAATGGTACGGGATGACAAATTACTACAAATACACCGCCTCTGTATAAAAACCATTATCATTAGTTCCATATATGAGCATCAATTTTCTAAATTCAACCAATTTTACCAAAAATCCAGTCTTCAACTACTTGTCCACGGTTTTCAATTGTGCTAATGAAAATAAACTGAATAAATCAAGTTTATGATCTTCCACCAAGATAACTCAACATTACCGACTGTGTGTATAAATGAAGTCACCATCCATCCCTCAACCTCAATGAAATATTTGGTGTAGGGTTGATTACAAACTAAACCTCAACCTGCAGACCAAAACAGTAAAGAACTATCCTTACAGCCAAACATTATGACTAACATAAAAAGCAGAATATAATCCAAAATACCACAAAAAATTAGAAAGCATATGTATATCTCTGACTTTGCACACCCATATGGATATTGTAGATCTCTGTAAAGGGATGAAACACAAAAATTATAACAAGAGATGAGTATCCCAACAGTATTTTGTATAACCCACTAGTTGAAGTACTCAATGAAACAGTCTTCAACAAACTGAAAGAAACTAGATGACATATATGACCACACAAAAAAAAAAAAACTTATAATGAATATCTATTTTATATTTCATCATTTCTAACAATGAATATCCACATATTTCATCACTGTATAAACAACCTGATGGATAAATCTATGATACCAACAAGGCTTTTGTTTATATTTGGGTTTCAACTTATAAGGTAGCCAGAAGCATGACATCTTTGATTTGAAAATGTCGATGATTCTTCAATAAGTTTGTAATCCACCACATTCTTTCTTTAAATGGTTCATATCTTCTTTCTTGATAATTTGGGCAAGTTCCCAGTAGGATAGCTCCTCCCTATTCCATTTAGTACCATTGTCTCTGTTAAGGAACTCTTCCTGATCATAAATAATAACAACATCATTATGTCGTCCTTTATTGTTTGGTTGATTTGAGTGCAATTTCTCACTCTCTCTTGTGGAGAGTCTAGCTTTGAAATTATCAGAATCAACTTTTTCTTAACAAATCATCAATTAGTTCACAAATGGTTGATATATTTACAGATGAATTTTATTCCTTACACAATTATATGTTCTTTAGTTGAAGAATTCTTAATTTATGTGGATGTATCAAATCCCACAAATTTCAGATATTTCCTTTATGTAGTCCATGTAATCTGTATATTGGCTGATACTGTGTTTGTCCTCAAGTATTTTTTCATTAAAATCAGCGGACAACAATTAAAATAAAAAGTTTGTAATTGGAGAACTTTGAAAGAAATGTGTAACAAAGAGTCAATTCATCTGATGATTACCTAACCTGTTGCATTGGAAATTTAGATTAGGATCTATTATTCTATAAACCAGAAAAAAAAGCAATTTAGTTTCTCAATTTGTTAGATTTGTGAATTGAAAAAATACTATTTTATGCAGCTTAGCCAGAAATAAATCCCAAATGTTTCTTTTCTAATATCAATTCCATGGCCTTTAATCCTCCCATTCAAAATGTATACAATAAACCATTGCCACAACCACAATCACTTAATTCTACATGTTTTAAGCTGACTTCATACTCCTTTATATAAACAAATCAGATATGCTGCAATAGAATTTCTTCATGAAATTTTAGTCTGGTTTGTTTGTTCCCACCAAATCTGTGAAAATTTCAATGATACATAAATTTGAGAATATTTGTATGATTCTTAAATTCAGTCAAAATGGGATAACTCAATTTCAATAGAAAAATATAGGCACTGATATATGAGGTCAGGATGAAATGAACCCCCTTGCAAGTGTTCAAATTACCCCTGTTACAACAAGCAGTAAATTGATTCAACTGTAAGACACTCAGTTTTAGAAACACTAAATACCTAGAAGAAATTTATCCCATTTTGACCAATTTCAACTAATCCCAGTTTCAGTCTTCAAAGGTTCTCCATATTTTTCTTTCAAAATATTGTAATATTCACATACTTTTGAGGTGAAATATTTCTAAAGATTCTGTTACTTTATCACTATCCTTCAGGTTGCTCCAATTTGTGTTGAAACAGATGATCAAACAACAAGCTGCTGAGACTTGTATCGGCATCTTGAGTGTTCAAAGTTATTCTCAAAAAAAAGTCGATAAAATGCGTTGTCGCACCTCCACATTAGGTTGTTATGATATTTAGAATACTCTGTTATCAAAATTGATTTTGGGCAGGGAACTTTAAAATTTCTACCATAAAAAATCAAAGTCCGATAAAAATCAAACGTTTCGCACATCCATATTAATTGCTGGTATTTATTAAATACCTTATAATGGAAAGGGGCCAGCGGCAGGACCGGATTTTAAAAAACAAAGTCCGATAAAAATCAGCGTTGTCGCACCACCCGATATTGGTGCTGTTGGTGATATTAAATACTCTTTTCAATGATTGTCGGGCCTGGGGCCAACGACTTTGAAAATTTCCAAAAAAATTCAAAGTCCGAAAAATAAAAAGGGTCGCCCCAGCTGGGGGTTAATTTTGATTTTGAATAAATTTCTGGAATTGATTGCGGGTGAAAGGGACCGGGACTTTTAAATTTCCAAAAAAATTCGTCCGATAAAAATCCTTTCCACTCGAGTTGGGTTGAAGATATTGAATACTTGTTATCAATGGAATTGATTTCCCCGGAGGACGGACTTTTGCTCAAAAAAATCAAGTCCGATAAAAACGCGCTCCATCCGATACTGAGGGAATTTTGAATTAAAATGTTTGGGAACGGGTTGATTAAAATTTCTACAAAAATCAAAGTCCGATAAAAATCCCGTTTCCAAATTCTTGAGGTTGAATCTTGATATTTAGAATTTTGTTATCAATGGAATTGATTGCTCAGAAGGGACGGACTTTGAAAATTTTCCAAAATAAAAAAGTCCGATAAAAAAAGCGTTGTCGCCCATCGACGTAAGGGTTTTAATTTTATTTAGAATTTTCCGTTATCAATGGGATTTGGGCCCAACCGCGGACCGACTTTAAATTTCCAAAAAATTCAAAGTCCTCCTGCCGTTCCTGAGGCCACAATCAAATCCATTGACAACAGAATTCTAAATATCCCCAAAAATCAATAGCGTCAGATGGTGCGACAACGCTTTTTGATTTTTACGGACTTTATTTTGGAGAAATTTCAAAGGGTCCCGTTCCTGCGGCCCACAACAATTCCATTGATAACAGAGTATTCAAATTCAAAACAACCTCAATAGGAGATGGTGCGAAACGCTTTGATTTTTATCCGACTTTTTTTGGTAGAAATTTCAAAACGGTGCGCCGTTCCTGGGCCTGACAATCAATTCCATTGATAACAGAGTATTCAATATCAATAAACAGCATTAATTGGGAATGGTGCGACCTTTTTGATTTTTTGACTTTGATTTTTTGCAGAAATTTTTAAAACGGTCCTGCCTTCCTGGTCCGACAATCAATTCCATTGATAACAGAGTATTCAAATATAAAATTAACAACCTCAATAGCGCAGATGGTGCGACAACGCTTTTTGATTTTTATCCGACTTTGAATTTTTTAGAAATTTTCAAATTGGTCCGCCGTTCCGCCCGACAATCAATTCCATTGATAACAGAGTATTTTAAATATCAAAATTAAAACCCAAAGCGTCAGATGGGGAAAACGGATTTTCATCGGACTTTAATTTTTAGAAATTTTCAAAGTCTCCCCGTTCCTGCGGCCCGACAATCAATTCCATTGATAACAGAGTATTCTAAATATCAAAATTAACAACCGCGTCAGATGGTGACAACGAATTTTTTTTGATTTTACGGACTTTGTTATTTTTGAATTTTAAAGCCGGTCCTGCGTTCCTGGGCCTGACAATCAATTCCATTGATAACAGAGTATTTTAAATACCAACAGCATTATTATCGTGAGGGTGCGACAACGCTTTTTTGTTTTTTTGGACTTTGAATTATTTTTGGTGAAATTTTCACGGTCCTGCGTTCCTGCGGCCCGCAACAATCCTTGATAACAGGCTTAATATCAATACCAACAGCATTAATATCGTGAGATGGTGTGACAACGCTTTTTTGATTTTTATCCGATTTGAATTTTTTAAAATTTCAAAGTCCGGTCCCGTTCCTGAGGCCCGACAATCAATTCCATTGATAACAGAGATTCTTAATATCAAAATTAACAACCTCAATAGCGGATGGTGGACAACGCGATTTTTATCACTTTGAATTTTGTTGGAAATTTTCAAAGGGTCCTGCCGTTCCGAGGCCCAACAATTATATTGATAACAGAGTATTCTAAATATCAAAATTAACAACCTCAATAGCGTCAGATGGGCAAGCATTTTTTAATTTTTGTTGAACTTTAATTTTTTTAGAAATTTTCAAAGTCGGTTCTGGTTCCTGAAGTGTCAATTTCTTGACAATAGAATATTCTGAATATCAAAATTATTAACTTTATGGAAGGCGGACAACGCATTTTTGATTTTGATGACTTTGCATTTTTTCAATCCTCTCCTCCCTGAAGCGTGACACTGTATTTCATCGATTCTAATGATTATTCAAGTCATAAATATCACTTTAATTTATTAAACATATGCGACAACGTCTTCAGGAATTGTCTTACTTCTCGAATAGCCCATTCCAAAGATTCAAATTCTATTTGTAGCACCTCAAGGAATGGCAATGGATCGCCGAACATTTTATATCATATATTTCTCTATTATCTCATAATAACAACTCAAAGAGTCTACTGTTGAAATTCAGAAAATAATTCCTTAGAAAATTTTCAGCCGGGATCAATGTTAAGCATGTGCAAGGCACCGTCCGCTAAGCGATAAAAAGGATGCTGGAAAATCGGTTTTGG
>JARTUT010001493.1:0-37836 GCA_030674115.1 Micraspis discolor
CAGTGTTCTCAAAAATTCTCACCTCTAGTGGTATTACCCTTGATAATCTAAATAGTAGGAGAGACTCATAGAATTAGGATAGTTAATATTAGATATGAGTATTTTCTTATGAAAAATTCAATTAAATTGGGAATAGAATTCACAAATTTCTATATTTTCACCAATACTCACTAACCATGGAATTCGGTATGATTTTCAGCTAGAATAATGATTTGGATCGACATTTTCTGAAAGAGCAATAAATATATATTTTTATCATAAATATTCCATTTTGGAGCCTGGAAATAGGAACAGGGTGCATAACAAAGTACGTCTCTACAATTTTACGGAATGTCATAAGGTGTAACGAAGTAGTTTTGTTTACGTGGCGTAAACCTGTTGGCCTCGATCGAATCCAGCGAGATCACGCTGAACAGTGGGGAGACCGATCGGTCGTTCCCACCTCGACCTACAGTGCACACGGCGCATGTTGGTGGGAGGCCGAGAATGGTACTTATAGGCGAGTCAAGCGCCGGGAACGGCAGTTCCTCGCTCGGCGCGACGCGAAGCAAACAAGCTTCCACCGTTTAGTGTGGAGGTCCAGCCAGTGTTGGTAGTGCGGGTTGTAAGTTCAGTGGTGGGCAGACATACCAAGGTAGGAAAGGGGTATAGAGAGGGGACCGGAGGACCACTTGTGGAGGACGAGATTCCAGGAGATGAGTGTGAGGTTCGATCCTTGAGACCGAACGACGGCTGCAGGAGGGCGTTCAGGGCATCACGTCCTTTACGAGGCCTTTAGCCGGTATTGCGGAACCGACATCTGGGTGCCGAGATGAGCTAAGCTCAATCGTCCCTAGGTGGTTGACCGTTTTACCTCGGCGAACTCCTGCTGTCCATCTCTCGGAGCTGACGTTGATGTACGAGATGGGCAAAGCTCAATCGTGCTGAGAGTGAAGTTTTCCGTGGCGTGGGCTGCTGCGCGGTGAGGTTCGTGTTGTGGGCCTCCCCTGTTGTCGTTTGTCGAACCGACCCCTTAGAGGCACGGGTTCGTCACGGGTGTCGGCTGGGTCCTCTAGCCGGTATTGCAGACCCGACATCTGGGTCCTGAGATGGGCTAAGCTCAATCGTCCCTAGGTGGTGGACCGTTTTACCTCGGCGGACTCCTGCTGTCCATCTTCCGGGACTGTCGTTGATGTGCGAGATGGTCAAAGCTCAATCGTGCTGAGACCGGAGTTTTCCGTGGCGTGGGCTGCTGTGCGGCAGGCACTTGGTTCGACCTAGGCTCTGTAGTCATCGCGGGTGAACGCGCGGTGGTTTGCGCATGCGCACGCCGTACCGCCGGTCACTCCGGTTTGGGCTGGGCCTGGGCAGTTCTCTTCGAGGGGTTCTGTTTCGCGCGGACACTAGTTGTGCCGTGCGGAATCGTACCCCAGGGACACCCCGCTTGGATGGTCCATGTTGGCCTGAGTGAGGCTTTGGTTTTCGCCCACCCCTCTCGCTTAAAGCCTGAGATATTATCATTTTTTCACACGGTCTTAGTCACTTTCATGCATGAGAAATTTTCTGTTGAGCGACTGCCTGATTCATCGTGATGCCTAACCCATTTTTATGCCTAAGTCATCTTGTTTGCCTAATGCTTTCTGTTGCCTATTACATCGTGTAACTCGCCACTCTGATCGCTTTATGTGCACTCTAACCCCCCCTTCACGGAATGTTGCGGACTTTTGGTGATTGACAAGTAGATTTGGGACTTGGGTTATTAGAGGATAAGGACTATGAAGATTTTGTGATATAGATTAAGGACTCTTGTACCTGATATGAACTGTTGATTTGTTTTAAGGACTGTGAGACCTATTATTTTGGAATTTTTGTTTATTTGGTATGAATAGAGAGTATGTTTTTAGTTAACCCAGTGTTTTATTGGTGACACCTCTACCTCCAACAGCTACCCACTTCATTCTCCACTGGAGCCTGCCTAGGCTCGAGCTTCTGGACATTCCGGAGGAGCTCGATAGGTGAGGGTGACGCCCTCAGAAGCAAATAGTCTGGCGCCCGCGTTTACGTAAATGAAGGAACTGCGCGAAAGGGCGTTACAAAGGCAAAATGAATTTGTTGTATAATCTTGAAAAAGAATTCAGTGGTGTCTTAGCCCAAGTTTAAACCTTTAATCCATGCAACTATGCAACAGGGTAGAATTGGAAAAAAGTAGTTAGGATTAACGCAGTGGTCAAAGACGCACCCTGCATATTGACCCTTATATTTGAAAGCTGAAAGCGACTGAACTTATTGGCTTTTTGGAATCAAATTTCGATTTCGAGAAATTCTAGAAACCATTGGCATGTTACTGATTGCATTGCTCTGTTTTCGTAATATACGAGGTTGGATTGAGAAGAGCCCATGTTTGCTAACAGAGTAACAGAGGGAACCGTAGGTTAAAAACCTGTATACCATCTTTCAGTGCCATCCTTCAAACGCCGTCTATCGACATTTCACACCAATTCTAGGAGTGGTTTTAATTTGTCTATATTTCATAGTAAATAACTTCGTGTTATTTTGAAAAATGGAAAACGAGCAATATCGTTCAGTGGTTCGATTTCTGTATTTGGAAAAAAAGTCGTGCGAGGAAATCAAAGGTCCGTTGGTAGCTGATTACGAGGGCTGTGCACCTTCGATGACGACCATCAGATATATTATTCTTATTATTATTATGTCATATAATGCCACATTTTCATGTCACCTAATACGCATTATTCCATACCTCCATTTGCCTATTGGGATCGCTGCTATATCGGTTAGAGCGCGACTTTGAAAAATGCGAAGTCCAATTACGCTGCTTCTCTATCAGTTCCTTGCTATTCAGTTTTCGTTCTGGCTTGTCTGGTTTCTTCATCAGGGCCGGTTTCGACAAGTTCCTTTCATCCGATTGCTTTGGTATGTTGCCGTTCGGTTCGCTGAGGTGATTGTGAGGATCCTCGAACGCAGTATTGTTCGTCGGTTTCGTCGTCTTGTTGTGATCGACGCCGTTAACCTTAGTCCTTGCATCATTTGTTGTGTGGAATGTTTCGCTGCAAATGAAAAAGAATAATTGAAAATAAAGAATATGGAAGTGTTGAGATTCAATGTATCATTCTTGATTAAATTCTGCACCTTCGTTAGGATAATATATATAAAGTTATTGGATATAGGTGACCGAATTATTTCAGTGAAACCTTTTATTTTTTCAGTAATGACGACGTTTGGGCAATTGGTTGTAGCCATTATCAAGTCTAGAAAAATAAATTTTTCCAGATCTATCAATAAATATTATACAACTTTATATATTCTCCAAAAAAAAAAAAAAAACATACTTTCGACATTATAACAAACAACGGCACATAAGATATGAAACTAGAGCCATTTTGAAATAGAGTAAGCACTATAGTTATTATTACTCGTATTCATGATCTCTGAGAAGCGAAGACATAAATGTGATTATCCTCGTGGGAAATGTTTACTCTCGATGTTAAACGTCACATAATCAAACAACCCATCATCCCTCCTTTTTCAGTTTTTATTCAACAATTATAACTCGTTCTTGTATGTTGGGTTGTCTACTTCTAGTTTCATTCTGGATCAAATTGGAATAAATGGAACTGACATTCGCACAGTTTGTTATTCAATTCAATGCATTTCTCGTTTTATAAATATTTTTCTCTATTTTAGTGTCGTAATGAGTTCATTGCAGTACTAAAGACAGTGCTGTAATTACAGCATTGTTTTTAGTTATATTTTTCGTTTTGTGGTTGACAACACTGACAGCACGCGTCCATTGCATGTTAACTGTCAATATTAAACCATGTAGAGATTTGAGGCACTATCCAAATTCTATAATCTGTCAATTTTGTATCACACCAACTGCGAAAATAAAATAGAAATGGCACTAGGAGGTATAATCTGAATTTTTCATTGAATTCCAATAAATTTCTCACAATTTTTGACTGAGTAGAGAAAATATCGTCTAATACTCGTTGCAGAAGGCAATTCCAACACTCATGCGTTCAAAAACTCGCTCGTTTTCAAATTTCGCATTCGTGTTGGAATAGGTGCCCATTCTGCAACTTGTTTTAGAATATACTATTTCCCCTATTTCTCTTTTGTTCTTTATATCCTCTTTCTATATAATGCTAGTTTCCTCAAAATCCAAATCATGATCTAGTTTCAAAACATGTTCGGCTAAAGCCATCCAAATTTTTTCATGACGTTTTTAATTCTTCTCCAGCACCTTTTATGTATGGTAGTAATAACATTTTAGTAAAATCTGCTTCTTTTTTGTTCTTTGTTGTAGTAAAGGAAAATGCAGATCTTTACAATTTTCTCTATTAGTTTCTTAAGGAAACCGTTTTCAAATAGTACTTGCTTCACTAAGGCCAATTTTTCTTTTCTATGTATAGGTGAAATAAATTTTATTACTCTTTCACTAAATCCTATAGCCACTGTTTTCTTTTGTTTTTTGGGGTAACATGATGAATTATGAAGATACCTTCGGGACCAAGTGGGCTTTTGGTACCAACTTGTTGATATGCTTCTATTGTTTTTTCTCAACAAAACATCTAAAATGCGATTGCTCCATTTTTTCCTTTTCAATTGTGAACTTTATGCTTACATGAAAACCGTTGAAGAATTCTAAAACTTCGTCTTCTTGTCCTTCTTTTATAGATAAAATAATTACATCCATATATCTATTATAGAAATCGACCATTATTCTCAACAATTTTCTTATTTCTCCCTCAATATACTCCATCACTAAATTAGCTATAGACGCTGCTATTGAGTAGCCCATAGCGATTCCTTCCTTTTGTAATTACCATTTTCTTTTATATTAGAAGTAAGTATTTTCAAGGCAAAATTCCACTGGAATGTTGGTGTGGGTTATCTAAGGACACGAGAACATGATCGGTAGGTATTTTAATTTGTTACATATTCAAAGAATCTTTGACCTAGGAATCCCCAAATTTAGGATGGGGAAGTCATGTCAGCCACAACGGGCCTCATTGGTAACTCCTCTTCATGGATCTTCAGAAGTCCATATATTTTAGGACAAACAGGTGTATAGCACATTAAACTACCATAATCCAGCAGTGTTATCAAATTTTTTTATTTCCAATATTTAGTAAATTATATTTTTTTGTAGAAGATTAGTGGGGTCTTTATTGATTTCTTTATATGTATTCTGATCATTCAGTAGCTGTATCATTTTGTTTGCGTATTCTTTTTTGTAAACAATGGCCATGGTGTTTCCTTTATCAACTTTGAGTACCTTTATTTCCTCATATCCACCAAGGAAGTTTTTATTTTCTTGATCAGCTTGCTTATTTTGTTCACATTCATTTTTTTTTTTTTGTTTTGTTTAATGTATCATAGTATCGAATAATCTGGATGGACGCTTAAGATATAAGAATCTAGGCTTTCAGTATTGAGAAGATCAACACTTTGTTTACTTCAATTTAATATTCAAAAGTGGCGACATACAGGGTGTTCTGATTTGATTTCGAAAAAACTGAAACGGGTGATAGATCACATCATTTTAAGCAAAAAAATTCATATGAATATGGGTCCGAAAATGCTTCGTTTCCGAGATACGGGGTGTTGGAATTGAAAGAATAATTCGCGTTTTCTTTAATATCATTCGACTGGTTCCAAATAATTGCATAATTAATGGTATATAGGGATTTTTTCAGGTGAGAAATTCAAATTTGTAGTCGATTTGGTTGTATTTTCTAGAGGGCACCACTGGAAATCATTTCGTTCCCTTTAAACCGTCGCAACTTTTTTGTGTTACCCTGTTCATTATTTTGAACTAGAAAAATCGATTCACCTGGCTTTTCTAGTTAAAAAGGTGTACCGTGTACCTCATTTAAGTGGCTAGGACCAAGGTTTCCGAGAAAAACGCATTCAAAGCTTATGATTTTATCATACCAATTTTCATAGTGAATTTTCGAATTTTTTAAAAATTTCTTATGACGATTTTATTTTTCAATTTTTTTTTATATTACACACTGTTTTGAATAAAATATCAATAGTTTTTGACTTGGAAGTGTTATTTAAAAAAATAATCTATTTTGCAAAACCCTATAATAGCTTAAAAAATCGATTCCCCTGACTTCTCTAGTTAAAAAAGGTATACTTCATCAAAGTCGCTAGGAGCAACCGTTTCAGAGAAAAACGTATTTAAAGCCAAATCTATATTATTGTTATCTCTAAAACATGTAGAAACGAATTTGTAATAATTTTAAATTAAATATCTTTTAGAACTAACAATTTAGAAAAAAACAAAATAACATAATAATTTTTAAAGAAGGTGTTCGAAATGTCCACCGTTCTGTTGAATGCACAAATGACATCATCGAATGATTGATTTACATTCAACAATTGTTGCGGCGTAATCTTATTTGCTGCATTTCGAATTCTTAAGAGTAATTCTTCCTGGGTGTTAGCTGGGGTAGCATACACTTGATTTTCTATTGTCCCCCAAACAAAAAACAGGAATTTCTGACTGGTCGAGAATAATGGATTGGAGACCCATCTAACTGGAAAAAAAAAATATGAATTAACTATAATTATAATTAATGACATCTAAATCTGACATGATTATTCTGGTTTTCCATGGACACCACAATAGATTTAAAATGGCTATACACGATGACAGATTTAAAGTGTGTTCGGTTTAGATGTCATTAATTATAATTATAGTTAACTAAGTAGATAGCTTATCAACAAATACAGAAAAATGGTATTGGTTACCGAAGGCCCGAACGACGCATACAAAGAAGAAGTCATCTACAGAGAAATAGGATTCAACAGACATTCAAAAAAAAAATAAAAAACTCAGTATTCGTAAAGCATCCCAACAACTCAATATTTCAGGAAACAGAATATTCAGAACACTTAAAAACAATAATTACACAGGATACCACTTCTACTTATTGGTGCGCAATAGAACATTTGCATGCATTTCGCCTAGAAATTTTCAAAATGAATTTAAATTAAATATTTGAATGGGAATATTTATCGGAGAAGTTTTGGGACCCTTTGGCTTTAAATGTATTTTTTTCTGAAACAGTTGCTCCTAGCGTCTTCGATGAGATATGCCTTTTTCAAGTAAAAGGATTAGAGAATCGATTTTCAAGTCCAAAACGGTGTACAGGGTAGCACAAAGAAGTTGCAACGGTTTACATGGGTTAAAATGATTGCCGGTGGAGCCCTCTAGAAAATACAACTAAATCGACTACAAATTTGAATTTATCGTCCCAAAAAACCTCTGTATACGAAATTTCATGAAAGGATTTCGAAGCAGTCATGAGATATTAAAGAAAAACATGAATTATTTTTTCAAATTTAATACCCTGTATTTCGGAAACTAAGCATTTCCGGGCCCATGTTCAACTTTTTTACTTAAAATAATGTGATCTATCACCCATTTCAGTAAGTCGGAAACAAATCTGTATATTTCAACCCAAATCAGTTCTTCTTTAGGCACTCAATCAAGGGAAAAAAGTGATACGTCGTCAAGTATTCTAATCTTTTTGGCGCTCTTGTTCACCTGAACAGAGTGCTTATCAATTTGCCCAAATGTCTGTGACTCTCGAATTTTTGGGCAAAAGTGGTATCAATCGTTTTGTTTGGACCTACTGATGAATAATCCGTGGTCAAAATCGATTCTGTCCGTCCGTCCGTTCCGTGAACACGATAACTCTCGAACGGATGAAGTTAGAGAGTTGAAACTTTCAGAATAGGTTTGAGGTATAAATATCTCGGCTAAGTTCGTTATTCGGTCAAATCGGCCGAATAGGTTCGGAGTGACAAAAAAAAAATTTTTTTTCAAATGACACTGTTCAAATAAAAATTTTTTTATGGTGCAGTTTTATCAGACGTATACAAAAATACCACTCTCGACTTCGACAAGCTAATAGTTCTGGAGATATGATTTTTCAAAATTTAAATAATTGTAAGTGGTTTACAAGAGCGCCTAAGCCAACTGACCTCACGTCAGTGCTTTCTAAATTTTATTTATAAATTTAAAAAAATTTCCATGAAATATCATCATTCATACGATCAGTGGCTTCAGATTGAATGTTCTTTTCTTTTCCAATGTGCTTGTTTACTCTGCGAATGCAGATGGTTAATCCCTCTCATAAGTTAAAATCCTTAAACTGCCAATGGATTTTTTTCGGATATCAGTTCTGCAACCAAACGTGAAATCAACCGGACACTAGTAACTGTAAAATATTCTTACTACAAGTTATTATTATTATATTTCCCCACCAATGAGAACTAGGCAATTCCCACTCAAGGAAGCAACTTTCACCACCGCCAATTGCTCTAGAACTTTCAAAACACTACGCTTCCCTTCAAAAATGGAAGTAACTATGAGATTCTCGGTCCCTAAAAGTGCTTGCAAACACGGGGTAGTCCCGAAGAGTAACGTTAGCATTTCTTTTTGGTTTTCTAATTAAACAAACGATCTTTTCCAAGGGCTCTAGGCAAAGAGAAGATCTATTAGGTAGTTCGTACTTCCAAACAGGAATTTTCCAATTGCTCCCCTTCTTGCCGAGCTAGCAAGCAAAGTCTCTGAATGAATAAGGGAGATAGCGGATCCAGAGGACTATATGGCCCCTAGTGAAGACCCACACCACTGGGATGACCCAGATGGTAACTACATCCACTTCACGAACTTCTTGGCCCCCTAAAACATAACATAAGGTAGACCCAAGGAATTATGCTGAAGGTTCACCTTGTGGCGAGCGTAAGAAGTTGCGACAAGCAATGAAACTACGAAATACCACTTTCAAACCTTTCAATCCATGAGCTCTGTCAAAGCTTGCGCTTAGGTCGTGAAACCTTTGCGAATACACCTATGCAATACCTCTGACATGGGATTAACCCGAGGAGTACTGTCGATTATCACATGCCGAGAACAACTATGATTCACTTGGCTCCCTGAATCCCGGACACTTGGCAGGAGTAATGTTAGTGTCCGAACTAGTAGACCACGATTGAAAGCTTAACCCGAGTACTGGGCGCGAAGAGAAGGAGTCGCAATTCTCCCGTCCGTAATCCCGGATCTAGAGGAGACACCAGGGGTAATGGTAATGTCTGACAAAACCTGCAACTTCATAGCAAATCCTCACTTCAACGGGGTCCACAAACATTAAATGCTGGAGGGTCGCCGATGTTTTACCAAGACATCCCGAGGATCTATACCTGGGCTCACTGTTCCGTAACCAAAGGCAGGTGAACACGTAACTTTCTAATGGATTTAGTAGACCCTTAAGAGTTCTTCGTGATTCTACGTTAATCGTTACCTGATCTATACATGCTCTTCCTCACATCTCCAACTTCCAATTCAGAGATAAAAGTGAGTACAAGGGTGGCCCGAATACCGATCGCCTCTGTGAGAACGCCGCCCACTATTTGTGATCAACGGTCACTTCTATGGGTCGGTGTCCCTGTGGCTCCAACTGAAGGTTGACAAAGAAGGAAGGGTTTTATTGAGTTGAAGTTCCACACAAGCTTCCAGCATTGCACTATCAGCTGTTGAAAAGGCATAACGCTTTCCACTTAACTCTGTGGCGAAAAAAAGAGCCTTTAATGAAAACTACCACAGGTTAATGGAATCTCAAGTAAGCAAGGTTCATGCAGTTTCTTACGTATACAGTAACGGCAGAACTTTGTATGCCATTGGCATCTGCGAATCTTCCAAAGATTGCTCTTGCTGTTAAAATCCTAACTCGAAGAATTTGTTACTGAAGACAGCGATCTCAGATCGCAACCTCTGCTGGTGTTGATATTTCCTCGAAATCCATCAAAAAAACAGAAATAAATTTTCATAACTTCAACCGTCAATGCTGTGGCCGAGTGTATTTATAAAATGTAATAGCATGCTCACTCGCAACAGAGAATTAAAATAATTCAGTGTCGTGTACTTTCATCAGCCGTCCTGTATCATCCCTGTATTTTATAGTTCCAAAAATTAATTCCCATTTCACCCTACACTTGATACTCTTCTGGTCCATACATAGAACCTTCATGGAGAAAAGAGTCAATGCGAGAAATAATGAAGGAAGAAGCGTGGTTCTGTGTTAAGTTTTCAGATCAGAGAGGAGTTGGGGTAAACAACTCTTTTGGGGTCAAGTTTTAGGTAGAGGTTATGACTATCAAATCGGTCTGTTTTAATTTTGTATAAGATGGAGCTAAGGTCGTTTTAGAGTTCAGTTGGGGGTATTGTGGATACAGATCAACGTGTAATCTAGTTAGCTTCTATTTCCATTTTTAATTGTATGTTCCTAGATATTCTGATAAGAACAAATGTTATACTAATCTACTAGAATGCTTTGTTCAACCTATGTTTATTGTAATTTCATGTAAGGAACAATATCGATGTTATATATGCCAAATCATCATGAGACGTTACACAGTTGAACAACGTTAGTGTAAACATTGCGCCCATTTTACGATAGAGGCGATGTCCCTTAACAGCCGACTCTTGAATTTTTGGTGGTCAAATATTAAAGGACCGGTTCGGTTATGGATCAGCCCACACCTGTACTTTTAAAAAGATCAGCCGAGAACATCACCGCGGTCCGGTGTAAACTAGTAAAAATTATAAACATAAAGTGTCCACCACCGAATATTTCAATTATTTAAATTTCACAGATAGGCATGCGATGACACAAACCTATACACGAGGTTCACCAGGTGATGATACGTCTTCAAAAAGTTACCGTTTGGTGTGGATTTTGGACCGACCTCATCTGTTAAGTTTATGTTAAATTTTTTATTCCTTGTTTTTTACAACCTGACTATAATTTTTCTTTGGATTATTCATCTCAAGATTTTGCATCCTAAGTGATAACAATTTTTTGTGTTCTTGGACTTTTTAGGTAATTCCTTGAAATAATTATTCTCTAGGAAAACTTTATTATATTCCTGTGAATCTCTCTCTGGTTTGAGCTTGAAGTAACAAGAATATTGTTGATGTTGTTCACTGCTTTGTCACAACAGACAGTTTTGCTCAAATTCTGGTGGTGTAATGCCTCCCCTCTAACACCACATTGCACATCTTATAATTCCCTAATTCGTTTATCCATTATCCACAACGATGTATTGCCCCCATTTCTGTACTAGCATTAAAGGGGGCGTTCAAGCAAAAACACCTTGCTCACCTGATTTCTAGAACAATTTATTGGTCACCTTTTCTCGAACCTTTTCTGTAACAATATCCTAAGGAAGGTTTTAAGTATCCTTTCGGTGGGTTTCATAAAGCGTTGATTGGTCGATCAAGCGCTTGATCTACAAGTACCCACGGCATTCAATGCTCCATTTCCTATTAATTGGAAACGACAACTAACTTGTAATTTATCTCAGCACGTTAATCGAAAATAAAAATTGATAACATAGAGCCCCATAGTCTCATTCTGATATGATGACCTCCACCGTCTACACCTTATTATATGTTGATAGTGGCTCGGATTTTAGTGGCCTTATTAGATTATTAGAGCTAAATGGTATGTAATATACAACAGTTATTGATATCCTACTTGCTGAGTGGAAGCGTGTGTACGCATAAAGGGAAAGAGTAACTTCCCTTAACAAAACTCAACAGAGATCCACTCACCAAAATCTGTTCTCCTTTTCCACAGTCTCGACAGTCTTGGAGGATGGAGGAGAGGGGCTTCTCGAGGACACACTCTCGAATTCGAACGACTTGCAATCCCTCACACCGACCACCGCCGATTCGCTATTCGCCGAGCTACTACGCGACCGCGCAGACGCGTCCAACACGCTCGACGCACTCTTCGTCGATTGTAGCGCGGCCCCCGCCCGATCCCGCCTGCTATTCCGACTGTTCTCTTCGCCCAGTTTCTCGAACAGCGCGCGTGCGTGATTGAAACGCGTTACGTGCGATTCCGTGCGCACCAGCGGGTTGACCGCGTCCGCATTGTTCTCGTTCACCTTATCAGCGTGGTTGCCTACGTATTTCGTCGCCGTCTTCGACGCTATCGTCTTGTTGACAGGGGCCAGGATCTCGTCCTTCTTGTTCGTGCACTGATTTTGTTGAAACCTGTTGGCGATTTCGGATACCTTGGAGCTGACATATCGGGAGCCCTTCTTATCGTCCATTGTTCGAAGACGACGTTATCTAAAAACAATGGGAAACTTGTTAGGGATTTATAGTTAGTTCAATTGGAGGCAAATTTGCAACGATTATAAATCTATCTTCATTACCAGAGCGCCGTGGCTCGTTTAGCCTAAGGAGGAAATAAATGTTACATGATACTGGGAATTACATATAATCTTGAGAATATCATCTAATATGTAATTTCAAAGTTGGTTATTCAAAAAAATTATGAACACAGAACGAAACAAGTATTCAGATTTGACGATGCTTACATTCCGGTTAAATATAATTATAAAATATTTCTGAATTAATCATGCAAAAGAATAATATAAACTAAAACAAGTAGAGCAAATATTCGAACGCACCAACGTCATAAGAACGATTACTTGGGCTTTTTCCCTTGTATAACATTATTATTGCTACAAGACAACATTTTGTGAGAATGTGAATTGCTGGCGACGTTAATATTCCTCTCAGAGTCTTTTCATTCTCATTTCGAGCATTGTTCTTAGTGATATTTTCTGCATTACGAAGATCTTGTTAGCATTTTTCATACTTCCATAAAACATTATACCATAACGTAACCTTGACTCAAAGAATGCCTGATAAATCGCCTTCAGTGCTTGTATTTCCAGATATTTTCTTAAATCTCCCCAAAACGAAGCACGTACTGCTAATTCGTTTGTCAAGTCATCCTTATATGTGTTCCAAGAAAGAGTTTCATCTGAGTATACTCCGAAAAATTTATTACATTTGGCCAAGCATTTTTTTCTCATTTGATGTCATTGTTAGTTGTATAACTTCACAAATAATATGATGACGTCATCATAATCGCTTTAGTTGTTTCAGCTTTCATACAAAAATTATAACGTTTAAAACAATTAAAATTATATATAAATTTGCTCAGTCAAAAATGTTGCTTCAGAAAATCTTCTTTCTTTTATCAGAGAACTAGTGTCATCAGCAAATTGCATTCCGGAGAGAAGGTAAATCGAAAAAAGGACAGAGTTGAAGAGACTGAAGAAGGCGGAAGAAATGAAGACGGAAAAAATATGAATTGAGTTCAGAAGAATCTGGAAATGATGAAATGGTCCTCGAAAATGAAGATAACGATATCCATTGTAGGAGCTATTAAATAAAGATGAGATGAGATAACAGTCGAGGATAACAGTCTTAGAATAATAAAATGGGTCTGTGAAATATCGACTAAAAAATCAGTCAAACATTTTACTGGCCAAACTTATAGACTTATCGAAATTCCCAAAGGTTTTTAATGGAAATTTTTTTTGGCCAAAAAAGAAAGAAGATTACCCGAGCCTACTTTGGACCGACGAGATGAGTTGGATTTCAGGATTATTTTTGATGGAAACAATATTGTTTGAACATTTAGCTTCTTATCAACGTCAGTCGAAGTGTATATTATTTTAATTTTTTTTTCTGAGAAGTAATTCCTAGGTTTATATTTTCTATTATTTTTCATATGTTTTTAATATTCATTAATTTTTATAAAATGAAGAGGAATATATTTCAAAAAAATTATTCATTTTTCTGATTTTATCTACAAAAAACCTGCTCTTGAATTATTCATTGTACCCTCTCTCTAACTTACTTTTTCAATCGTTTAATAAGTTATATTTCAAATTGAGGGATAATTCTGTAGGGTGACAAATATTGGAGACTTATGATGGCAATATATATAATAATAGGTTTCTTTCATCAATAAATAAATGATACAAACATAAAATCACAATCAATCAAAAATTGGATAAACCTAAGAAAGTCCATCAAAGGCAACGTATACTGATACAATAAAAACAATTACGAAAACAGTTCAACACCAACAAATAGTTAAATAGAAATATCAAAATTGCATCGTTGTAACTGAAGAGTATATCGTCCTGCACTGCCATCCTTCTAATTTGCTGATATGGTATTCCGTCCAGCCTGGTCTTAGCAAACTTCCTGCAGGACTCCATTTCCATAGCCAAAATTTTACTCTGTTCTTTTTTGTTTAACACTCACTTTTCTGACCCATATTTCATAATACTCCTAATTATGGTAATGAATATCGTTTTCTTTGTTGATTTTGTTATATGATCATCCTTTAATATGCTATTAAGCTGTAGAATGCCAGTCCTGGTTTGTCTCAATATGCTCTATATCTTTTGAAATGGTAAAGCCAAAGTATTTGAAGGACTTACATCTTTTTATTTTGGTCTTATCATCCATTTTTAGGTCAGATGTCTCTGCTGTACCAGTTGACAGGTATACTGTCTTATTGAAATTAATTTCCAGACCATTTCTTTCATATTCTTCGGCAAATTTCCTCACCATTAATCTGAAGTCCTCTTCATCCTGGGCCATAATCACCTGATCGTCGGCGAAGCTGAGGGTATAGAAGTGTTCGTTCCTTACCGGTATTGCCATACCTTCACCTCCAGGAATATCTTGAATAGGGTGGGGGAAGTAGAAGATCCTTGCAGTAAACCTTTAGTTGTTTTAAAGCTTTTTCCGAGTTTATTCCCCAGTTTGTTAGACAATATGAATATGAGTTAAATTATACGGTATGTCAAGTTTCTCCATTGCTTCCCAGATTTTTACACGAGGGATAGAATCATAAGCTGGCTTCACGGCAGGAAGATCATGAAAGGAACATATATACCCAATACAACAACTAATCGGGAAAAACAAGGAAGTACACATAGCCTTCGTAAACCTAAAAAAGGCTTATGATTATATAGTGGCAATTATTAGAAAATTTTCAATAGTTAGAATGCAAATCCTAGATCCGAATGGACTATCGTAGAATTTAAATTTTTTCGAAGCCTTAGATTTTTCAAAGCAACGATTCAACGATTTTAATATGGCCAAGATGAACCATTTCGTCAACTGAAAAATTGGCGTGTGGCAAATATACCTATACAAATAGGAAACAACTGAAAATTTCACTCAAAGTGGCGATTACTGGTGCCAAAACACTAAATTGAAACAATTATTTAGATGTGTAATAAAAGTTTAAATAAATCTAATACCTTGTTTATAATAGTTTTGTTGAGTTAACAAAAAAATCACCGTAATGTTACACAAAAAAAAATCCATTTGTCACCAATTTATTACCTTTTTTATGTTGACAAAAATAATTCATTAAAATAAAAAAACAAATTTACTCAATTTGTTTGTAATATTTTTATGACCAATTGTACTATTTCAGTGTCGTACTTTAATGAAAATTTTAAATTAGTTCTTTGAAGTGTTAGATTGTAATATATTTTTCTCAGATTTTTAAATCTAAGAGTGTTACGGGATAAAAGTAATTTTTTTCTCTCTTGTCTGAAAAGGGTCTAATGTCCATGTTAGAATCAGTTTAATAAGTATATGGTTGAGTTGGCAGTGGTCTTGTCATTTCATTTATATACCAACCCAATTATAAATTGTTGTTGCCAATCGTAGGAAATCAAATAATCAAAATTTTAACAAAGCAAAGAGTAAAATCTCCCTGCAAAAAGTGGCACCATATATAATCACTTCTTTTTCTCAACTTTCTAGAATATCCTATTTTGGATAGTTGATTCCTGGCGAATCGACACGCTATTTGCAGATTACTGAATAGTAGAAGGATCTTTTGAAAATTCCTGGTTTTAAAATAATTTATTTCTATTCAAAACGCCTCCATTGGAGGATTCATTCTGTTTTTTTAAACCTTCGCTTTAACACTATAAATGGTGAAGGTCACTCCACTATTAAGCCACATTCTAACTTAGGTAAGTTGAAGAGCACTAAAAGACATTGTCCAGTGTGATAATTAGTACTTACTCGTTTTGGGCTTACATTTATTATTTTCTTATTCTCAAACTCATTATTTTAAAATACTTCGCCTCTTGTCATTAATTAAAGAACAGAGACAACTCTACTTAAAGACCATAACCTGTCTTGACTTCGAAATTCGAATTGACCAACTGATCGAACTGTCGTTCAGCGTGTTCCTTCCATTAACTGAGATGTAGAACCAGGGTAGTATATTATATGCAACCCCATGACTTCGCTCTGTACCGTTACCTTCATCCTAACATACCATCATTATTTACCCTTCGAGTGGCCCGAATTGGACTCCACTACGAAAAATATTGAATAGCTTCATTCGCCTTTCCTTCATGTTATTGATCTTTTCATTTGAGGCAAAACTGTAAGTACTTATAAATGTCGATAATACAACTGTCCAAATGAAAATAATCAAGCTTAACAATATAATGTTATTCTGATATATTTATAAGCATTAACTGTTGGGCACATTCAATAACTTATTTCTTGGTTTCATATCATTTCGCATGCCTGTCAAAGAGAACATTCGCCTGCCTGCAAGTTTTACTATATTTGGAAAGAACAACTATAAGTGTCTAATTTTGCCCACACCTGAGATTTACTTTGTATGAAAATAAGTTGCTTTCTAAGCCTCCCTTCCTTCTTTAACTTTTTTATACGTAACACTACATATTAAATAAAAAATTTTTGATAGTAACTTATTAACTTGAGACGCTATACGCGCACCCTCAATATGGCGAGTAGCAGTTTCATGGATAGAAACTTTGTTTTAGTAAATTCCTTCCTTTATACCACCATCTTTAATTGTCCATAAATTTAAAATTTTTTTATGTACTACTATAATTTACAATGACCTCATAATTCAAATCGAATGAGCTATATCACATGACTTTAGTTAAAGTATCTCTTATTGATATCATTTTAAGCTCATTAGCTAGACTATCTTACATTTTAGACTTTTACCTGATCTAGTACTTCATCATATTCATTGTTTGCTCTTTTAAATGGTTCTAAAAAAAATTAAATTTCCTGCTTTGTTTATAATATTCTTTTTGGCGCTCTTATTCACCCGAACAGAGTGCCTATCATTTTGCCCAAATGTCTGTAATTTTGGAATATCGAGCCGAAAATGGTCTCAATCGATTGGGTTCGCCTCCCCGATGAAGAATCCGTGGCGAAAGTTGAGTCTGTCCAGCCGGCCGGCCGTATCCTCTCTAGCATCCAAACGAGATGAGCTAGAGTTTTCATATTTGCAGAATAGGTTAATTGTCCAAATATCTCGGTCAAGTTCGTTATTGGGCCAAATCCGTCGGATGGTTCAGTAGTTATGAGCATCTGAAATTTTGTTTCCTCAATAACTACTAGAATATCTATCCGATCAAGTTGATACTTGAAATATCGTTGAGGGAGGCTGAAACAAAACGGCTCGCAAAATTTCGCAGAAATCGTCACGCTAGAAAATTTTTTTAAAATTCCCATTTCGGATTTCAATAAAAATTCGTGAATATATTGAGGTGATCGATATCTTACTTATCCTCAAATTTCATTGGCGTAGCTCTTTTCCTACTAAATATATGATCATTCTTTTCATTTACAAAGAGAAATGACATGAAGTCCCAGTGATTTTCTCTGAACGATGGCCATCACAGATCTATATTCGATTGACAAATGCCGAGCTCATTAATCAGTGTCAGTTGGCGTAATATTAATCGAAATTTTTAATAACGGGAAATCAGAGATAGAATTCAATCTCGGTGGCTGAAATAATATACGTTGTCAAAATTCAGAAAAGCACTGACGTAAAATTTTAGGGGAAGGGAATTATAGCTTCGAACAAAACTTGGGGAAAATTATGAGTAGTTATTTTTAATTTGAGATATAGGTTTGTTCATTCATTAGGAGTTCATATTTGCATCACATTGTCCCATAGTACGGGAAAAGACTATTGTTCACGTGATCAGAGTGCTTATAGATTTGTTATGGTTTGAATATTTACTCGCAAGTAGCTCAACAAGAGCGCCAAAGCAATCTGACCTCACGTCAGTGCTTTTTAAATTTTTATTCAACCCTTTCGGCCACTTTGATCTTAAGTATCTCGACGTATAAGAGTAATTGGGCAAAGTACGAATTTTCTGATATACCGATGGCTTGTAAGTGATTTCCGGCTCATTTCGCGAGAAGAACATTTCATTCCCTTCAACATATTAAATTTTGAGCTTGAAACATCTTTTCCTTCATCCCTTTCGGATACTTTGAACTTGAACACTATTCATCCAGACGTATAAGATTAATTGTAAAATGTACGAATTTTACGATATAACGACGGCTTTTAAGTGATCTCCGGCTCATGTATCGAAAAAAGCATGACATTTCCTTCAACAAACTTAATTTTCAGCGTGAAACATCTTTTCTTCAACCCTTTTGGCAACTTTGATATGTAGCACTATCTGTTCTGCCATACGAAAAGTACTAATTTCCCGAAATAGTATTAGTTAAGTAGTGTGGAAGAGAGCGAACATATCCCGTTGGTGCTGGAATTAAATTCAATTCCAAGTTTTTATTCTGATTATTTATTTTCTTCTTTGGTTTAACAACATCTTTTTCATATTTGCTTGGAATCTGTAATGTAATAATTCTGATTCACTAATATTCAATATAGAAATATTTATAATGAAGAGTCTTCAGAGGATCTTAATCCGCATGAAACTAGAAGACCTAAACCTCTCTGTTTCTTTTTTCTTGAAAAGTCAGTTGGAGATTCCAATACTTCCCAAAAAGGTGTGCGCATAAACGAAGTTTCGGCTGCTACGGCCCAGCAGCCGGAATTACAATTTCGGCTTCTAACTTTAGGCTCCTAACTTCACACGGGTAGTATTCAGGATAAATAGTTGCGTTAGTATTTAGGATAGTTATTTTTAATTTGAGATATAGGTTTGTTCATTCATTAGGCGTCCATATTTGCATCACATTGACCCATAGTAAAGGAAAAGACAATTGTTCACCTGATCAGAGTGCTTATAGATTAGTTATGGTTTAAATATTTACTCGCAAGTAGCTCAACAAGAGCGCCAAAGCAATCTGACCTAACGTCAGTGCTTTCTAAATTTTTATTTTATCCCTATCAAGATGGATTGTTTTTCATTTCAGGTACATTTTTTTTATAGAACAGCAATATTAAGAGAGATAAATGTAAGAACTTCTAAGAATAGTCCGAAAGATTCTTTTAATTGCCCCTGTGCTGCATAAATTGACAGAATGATGTAATGGATTTTTCCATAATCAAGATCAATAGCTGCTATTTCAATAATTTTTTTTATTATCTGATGAATGAGAGATTCCAGGTGATCGAAAAATTTCCTAAGAACTGAACATTTTGGTGGACTAGAGAGTTCGGTATTGAATATGTTGCACCTTGAAAATGATCACTTTTCATAGTAGCTTGGTCCTTTACATTTGATGTTGAAAACTTTTGTCCTATAAATACACTTTCACTATTGGAAAAAGTACTAGAGATTGCCATCTCCTAGTGGGACTCTGAATGGATCCAGAAAAAAATATCGAAAACTTTTCGAGCTAATCAGTTAATGCTTGTTGAAACAGAATGAACTTGCTGTGTACCTCCAGATTGATCAGCCCCATTTTAATGACTATCCAACAATATTGTTTCTGTTTACCTAGAAGGGCAAATTACAGAAATTTCAGAACAGAGGGATGGCAATCATCTCAAAGTCTAGCGCTCGATATCATTAAAGTGGTTGACATTGTAAAAAAAAGTTGTAATGCATGAATATGGTGGTTTTAAGATTTTACACTGCATGCTCAATTGAATTTATTGCCTTCGGATGGGACAATTATCTTACAAGAATAAATTCTAATATTACATGAAAGCTGCTGCAATTGATTCTATTTTCTTCAGAGGCTTTGATTTGTTCAATAGATTAAATAAGCAAGAATCAGTATGGCACAGAGAAAAAAATATGATTGTCTACTATGAAGGCAAAATTTACTTCATATGAAAAATTAATGATTAACTCGTACAATGAACATATATAGATATATATACAGTATCTGTAATGAGATAAGAACAGAAAGAAAAACAAGAAAGGTAATCCCCTGATACCAGCAAATACATAAAACAACTAAATGTCAAAGTTAACCCCCAAAATTCAAAGATTTGAAAAAAAAATTCATGTGCATATAATGAAATCGAAACAAAAATTATAGGAGGTGAAGGGTGTTTATTCCTATATAATAAACAATTCATATAAGTATGGTATCTTTCTAGATCAGCTGAAAATAAAGTTGACTCAGCCTATCTAAAAAAAAAACTATTTGACAATAATCCTCTGGTCAGTGTGTTACCAGCGTTCTCTAAGATCATCAGACATTGTTTGTATAGGAGGTTGACAGAATTTATTTATTGCTGCAGCATATTTTCAAGATCTCAACATGCATTATATGAATTCATAAAGACAATAATTGAACTAATAGAAAAAAATAACATATGACACTTGCACTCTTTATAGATTCAACAAAGGACTAACATTGTTTCTCCAATTCAATAATTTTGGTTTAATTGAGGAAATTTTGAACTGAAGGCAATGTCTACATCATCAAAAAGTAGTTGTTAAAGAAAATGGAAATATGGTGAACTCTTCAATGATATCTTCTGATTTTGGAGAACCACATGGGAGCATCTTGGGTCCAATATTATATCTGATATTCATCAATAACTTGTAAAAGCTGTTTTGAGTTAGAAAGAATATCAATCATAAGTTATGTTGGAAACACTAATGTAATCATCGGTGGAAAAATGAGTCAACACATTGCCAGTAATGTATCGTTCATCTATAAAATAATTAAACATTGGCTTATTATGAATAAAGTCATTATCAATAACAAAAAATCTACAGGGACATTAAATACAACAGAAAGATCAAGGAAAGAGAAGATTGAAGAGCTGAACACGAGAACAATGTTCTAAAGCATTCAACAAAATGTTTTGGGCTATATATGGATGGATTCCTCAAGTGGTCTCATCATCTAGATTAGCGGAGTATGAAATTGAGTAGTTTATGTTTGGGAGGAAGGGTCATGTTACTTTAAAAAGGAACGTTAGAGATGTATCTATTTTGTAAATTTTTAATCGTTTATCATCATTTATTTCTCATGCAAAAGAAACTTACAATAATTATTTTCAAAATGTCATATCCGGATTAACGTAGTGGAGTGTTCAGGAAGAATTCTATGCTAAATTTGTATGGTCTGTATATTCTTGATTGTGTTAAATTTTGGTACAAAAATAGATCTTGTTTCATAACATATGAGAATGATAGATATCCTGTTCGATCTATACATATTCAAAATCCAAAACATGGTTTAACACTTACAAACAAACTATTCAATAGCTTGCCACCGTGGTTGAATGTTTTTTTATCGTATAGTTTTCGTCGCAAATATTTTTGGTAGAATTAGAAACTATTTGTTTAAATGATTAATGATTTAAATTTTAAATAATACATAAATAGGTAAAATTTTGCTTTGTGTTCTTTGACGTTATTCTTTTGGATATCTTTATGACATGTATGAGTACATGTAAGGTTTTGCTATGATAATTAAGGATTTATATATTCATAATTTAAGACTGTTTGCTCCGTTTCCTCTTCTAAGACCAAATTACCTTGCTCAGGAAATCATTCTGGTTTCCTTTTTGATGAGGGTGTAATTGTAGAAATTTTTTCTCTTCTCTTTGTTATATTGAGAGTCTTAAGCTTGTAGTTAATAATCATTCTGAATGTATGATTGTTCATTGGAAAGAACAACTAGCGATAATCATTCTCAATAAACATCTTCTACTTCACCAAGAAGTTGTTTCTTCAGTTTTTCATACTGTAATATTTCACCCTTCATATCCCGACACTTACGGCTATGCATCTAATAAAATTCAAGTTGTATGTTACTATGCATGAGGAAAGTAACTCCCACTCATGGAATTTCATCGAAGCACTCAATTTTTCATGATATATAATGAAATATTTCTCAATTCATAGCAATAATCCTATGGTGTTTGTGTGTGGTCTTATGTTTGGTTACGATTTCTGATATAACCACGAAACCTACTATTTCCAGATGGACTCATAGATGTGTAGGTATTGAAAAATCACAAAAACATACACTGGAACGACAACCTATTGTGTTTGTGTTCTGAAATTAATCATCATTAGTATAATCTCATTCAAACTTCGGAGTTTCAAAGCGAAAAATGCCTCATTTTAGAGACATGAATGAAGATATTTGTGGGAGTATAAGTCATACTGTATTTTAAAATCAATCATTCGAGAAAAATTGTACATACAATAAAGAATTCAAATCTGAACTTGACCTTAGTAATGACATTTAGTAATTAGAAAATTCGTGGGGGTGCTTGGACCAATAAACTACTTGTCAAAATTTGTTTCCGGAAATAACCAATCAAACTTAATCGATTCACGTACTATATGTAAACGAAACAAAACCGAAATAAGTGACCTAAATACCTCGTGAATAATAATGACTTCAATGAACTGGGATAACAGCTAGCATGAGGGAAAAGAAAACATGATGTTACGAGGATGGCCGGCGTAAAATTGAATGGAGAACAGAAAACAACAGGAGAACGAAATGATAACTTACATTTTCCTTGATATCCAGTTCACATCCCCAATAACAATTAGATAAAAATGAAGGCTTTACAATACAACTGTCAGTGCTTGAATTAACATGATAAATACACAGAAAAAACCATATTGCACAAATTTCAAAATCACAATTTGAACAAACAATTCATAACACTGTCAAACGAGTAATTTACCGGTGAACTTCCATTGTTAACTGAAAATTTTTCGCAAATTTCCAGATATGAAAACAATCACCCGTACAGGTTTCAATAATATCGGTTTTAGAAGGTAGTCTCGAGACGAGACGAGAGCACAGCGGAGAGCAACAACCGGAGCAATATATTCTATGCGCATGAGCTGCACGCCCTGGCAACCAGAACAACAAATCGAACAATATAGAAGTGGCGCGCTATCTTGAATTTGTGTGATAAGAGAAACAAAAAAATTGATCAAATACGGTATCTTTGTCAATACGACCGAAATAATTCCATTTGGCGTATGTTACTAATATTAACATAATTTCAGAAGGAGAAAAGTGCAGTTTGGTAATTGATTTGCTAATTACTTTTTGGGGATGTGGTACCTGAACATATAGTGGTTATTCATTTGCCCAAATATCTGTAATTTTCGAAAATTTGGCTCTACACATGGTATAGATCGTTTTGTTTGGAATTATGATCATGGATCCGTGGTAGAACTGAATTTTGTCCGCCATTGAGCACGAAATAAGCTTGAAAGCTGAAATTTTCAGATTAGCTTTGAGGGATGACTATCTCGGGTAATTTTGCTATTAAGACAAATCGGCTCCGTAGTTTCACAATAACAAAATGTATTCAAGTTCCATATTAACCTATCACGGCTGAAGGACCTCAGGTCGATGGCCAATTGCTTGCAATAAAGGACAGTAGTAACTACTACTACTACTTAACCTATCACTGAATTACACGGGAGAAAAAGTTTTTTACTGAGGTTTTTCCTTAAGTCATTGTATCATACACCGAATTGTATGGAACCCCGTTAAATTAACATCTACTCAAACCTTCAACCCACACTGGTAATATTGTTTGACATCTGAAATATTCTCAAGATCAAAAGAATGAATATATACATAAAAATGGTCAGTGCATTCGCCATTTTCACGATTCAAAAATCTTCACTGTTATTTTCAATTCATTCGAATTATTTAGATCAGACAATGTTAGACAAAACTGGTAATCAATGAACCGGTGTGAATCTCATGGTGCTAGTAATTATTTTCATCGATGTATTCAATTTTGCATTGATTTTTTGTGTATGTGCACTATTAAACCAAATAGAGCAACAATAATCAGCTACAGAAAAATCTAAGGCTAGAGATGATGTGCGTAGAGTGGAAGCATCTGCACCCCAAGATGATTTAGCTTATTTCTCAATAATATTATTTCTAGTTTTCAGTTTCAAGCTCAGATCATCTAAATGAGTCTTTTAATTGAGAGATGAATCTAATTTAACTCCTAAGTACTTAGGAGTACATTTGTGTTAATTTATGTTAAAATTAGATGTCTTCTGCATTCGCCTAGTATCTCTTATATGCAATTCTTTGTTCTCTGATTTTCATTATCAGGTTTAACCTTAGACTATAGTCTTCTTTAGTTTGAGGGTTTAACTTTCGTTAGATTAGACCTGATGGTATCTTGTGTCTTGAAATGCGGTTATTATGTTGTATTTATTTATAATTCTTTCCATTTCTTCTGATGAACCTTTCATATAAGGAATAACATTTTTTTGGTTTGTCTCATTTATTTTGCTCTTTCCAATGTTTTTTTGGGATAGTCATCAGTTCTAAGTGTGATATTATTTATTTCGTCATTTGCATCTTGTTGGTGTAAAGCATATTTTTGTTGTTATATCATACAAACATTTCGCTATTCCCAATTCAGTATTCAGATTATGAAATTAAAAAGTAGATATTGACCTGTGTTTATTGGTTTTTTATATACACTGGTTCTTGGAATTCCAACCTATTTATGAACAAGAAGGTACATCTAAAAATGAAAATAGTTTATTTTTCTGGATTTCTATTGTGAATTTAATAGATTTTTCTTGTTTGTTAAAATGTTGAAGGAATCTGTCTATAGTTTTCATTTTATGTTGCGAAATGATGAAAGTATCATCTACAATTCTTCCATAATTTAAGTTGTACTACATATTGGTTGAGAGCTTTTTGTTTGAAATTCTCCATATACAGGGTGTTCCTTCCTAAATTGAATTTAGGAACATCCTGTATAAATCAGCTAAAATAAAAGACAGTGGTGAACCCATGGCCATTCAAAATTATTATTGATAAACAGTGTCTTGGAATTGAAATAATGTTATTGCATTTCCATTATTGTGCTGAAAACCTGTACAATAACTGAAAAATATTATACTAACAAGGCGAGTGACTGTAGAAAAAGACACTTGTTAGAGTCACTGAACGTGATATCCTAAATTAAATGAATTATCTCACATCATGGTGTGTTTTAATTTCCCTAATCATGTCTCTTATCTGAATTCACATAGTATTATTTTCCAATAGTTTTATAAGGTTCATTCTCTGGATCGGAGTTGAACCTTTTGTTGGGATGAAGTTACTGTTGATGGAGAAAATATATATGTCTTTTATACAGACTTTGTAAAATAATTGGGTTATTATTTTGCCGTTTTCTATCTAATACCAAGGCGCAAGAGAAGCTATTCATATTCTTCTCAGAGTCAAATTTTTATCTATCCAAGAATATAGCTTTGGTGAGTTCCGGTGCTTTTGTTGAACATCTTTGAAAGCTTATCAGAGTGCAATTAGTTGATGTGAATGTAATTTCATGTTTGAACTGCATCACAGAAATCTTCATTCGAAAATTGCAATATCAGAAATGCAGATTTCACTCAATAACTAATTCTGCATATTCATCCCTCAAACTTACCTTTGAATTTTGCTGTTGTTGGGCACAGTGACGGCCGGATCTATTTTGATCACAAATTCTCTATTAATGAGTTGACAATATATAAACAATCAAAAGCAGGTTCGGTAAGAAAATGGACAAAGATAGACATTGATACCAATTGATAAGTTCTTTGTTGAGGTGAATATGCCCCCAAAAGAGATGGCTTGATGGTATTCATTTGGAAACTGTGATGTTAAATCTTTTTTTACCTACTAAGGAACCACTAGACCGATTGCTGTCAATAACTTCCTTTGTGAAGAACCAAAAAGAAATTCGTCAATTACTCCAGAGGGAATTGAAATAATTTTCCCCAAAATAATAGTGAGAAATTCAATGATTTCAAAAGAAATGAAGTTATCTCTATAGCGGAACAGAAAGTTCTTGAATATTGGAAAAGAAATGTATTCAATATGCAGCGTTCCTATTGGCGGAACTGAATTTCAGTCAAAAAAGGATAAAATGCCGAAACCATGAACCAAGATCATCAGTCACTTCACTACGCTGCCCACATAACCAAGAAGCAAAGCCCAATTCAAGTCTAGACATCCCAGGGCGAACGCTACAGCTGTGCGGCATTCCCCAAGGTAGTCAGACTATCGTCATAAAATCGGTTTTTCTCACAACGGCATATAAGTTTTACGATCCATTGTTGAACAAAGAAATCATCTTTCTAAGATGGTAAATAAGTACCGCAATTTGTTGGGTACAATAAATTTTGTTTTGTTGCAATCAACCCTTGTATTTTCCACCTCCTGGCATGAGATAAACTATATTTTCAAGTCAAGCACAATTGGAGGACCCACATTGGGGACTCCGAGGTGATGGGGGTGGTAATCTTCACGATATGCCCTGGAAAGCTGACGGTTGACGCTGAGTGACAAAAAGAAGGCAAAAATACCTCGCTCCCATATCTGCAACTTCTAACGATATCCAGGCGCCTTCCCAACATGTGCTATACGTGCTCCTTGGTTTGCCTTGCTCAGCTTACGTGGCAATCACCCGGCTGCAGCGGCAAACCAACAACTCGTTCTGGTTTCTTGGGAGGATTCATGTAGCTCCACATAGCGTGCACCAACATCGGTCTTGTGTAGTCTAGCGTCTTAGGTGATAAAATTGCAGACCTGAGATGCGACTTGTGCCGGGTGCCAACCTCGGAGGCCCCCGTTCTCAAATATCAGAGACGAACAAATCCCCAGTGTCTATTGCATGGCGCACACAAGCCATACTGAGAACTCAACCGAAACACGGTATATAAAAACACACAAACCCACTAGATTAATGGGGATATAAAAACATCTACAAACCCACTAGATTAATGTAATTAAATGAAAATGAAATTCATCTCGTCCCCAAATCTGAAGAACACAGCATTTGTTTTGAGACTTACGATAATTGTATTCAGTTGAAAATTTCACATTTTAATTTTATATGACTGTCATAATAACAATTTTTCAGATTGTTATGCATTTCAACAAGTATTTGCCTCTCATCAGGGTGATTGGTTCTGTGAAGAACCAGTTCATTCCAATTTTGTATGTTTCTGAAAGCATATTTCGATTAGGAGGAAGGGACAGATTGGTTATAACATACCGAAACAACGCCTTACCTTTTTGATTCCGACCTTTATATTGTCGAAAGGATTTTCTTTCCTGGGAGGGCGTGATGATAGGATAAGGAGTTACTATTATGATGGCGACTTTTTTAGTATCCCCTTCTTACATTTCTCTTCTTTTCATATCATGCAAGCTTCGTCCCATTCTGATCTCATTCCAGGCAAGATGGGCTAGCTTACATTTTTTGTTTCTTCCAGCATAGTTTATTTTTTATGTTCTTTTGTTCGGACTATGAGACGGCGATGAGTTTCACAGACGTAGGATTTGGCAGATCTATCTATAAATCAGTTTTAAAACGTGTTTCTCCGTTGTCGATGCCTAACCACCATTATATTCTGGCATTCTACTGCAGTGTTCTCTGATGTCAGTGTCTGCCAGATTATTTTCGACCTCCTCCGATTTCTACTGTTTATTTAGATCCATGGCATCACAATCATGGGCAATCGATTTTCTTCCATCTTCTGAAGATGACCCTACCTTAATAGTTGTTTTTACTCCATGTAGGTCATTACTGAACCATCTAATCCCATCCCTTGTCTTAAGATCATCGTTTCTGCCAGATTCGCATGGAATAAACGCAATTCTCTTGATGGATTCGAAGTGACGATATTGGTCTCTTAGATACTTTTGTATACACTGTAGCCATGAAGGTATGTGGTCGACATAGTACCTGCTTGATAACTGCGACTTAGACTCAAAATAACACGTTTCCTAGATGTTTGGTACACAAACAAAATGAAACCCCTAAGACCACGTCTTACAAGAAATCATCAAGCACAACAATATTACTATGAATATTCGTTGTTATTGCGCTGTGGAGCACACAAATGTACACCTGTAATACTGTAAAGATCCTGTGAAATCTTCATGAAATAGATTTCTGAAAATGATCATACAAATCGAACATAAAAATCTAAAAACACCCTTAAATAGATGGCTGTATACCTTTTCAATTGAAGGTTTCTGAAAAAATTCATCATGCCTTCATATCTTGCACAGATTGAACTAATTGGGTAATGCAGATGGGATAGCTAAAATAAACAAGCAATTATGAGAAATATTTGTAATATACAAATTGAAAATAATTTCGACTCAAATCAGTACACCTATAAACTATAAAAATCGGAAAAGAGGATGAAGATTTATACAATCAATATTTTTACATCGAAGAACATCCATTATAACACAAATGAAAGATAAAACAGATTTTGTATAAAGAATCTGATAAAATTGTTTCATCTCCTAAGTATTATCAAAATCCTTATCTCCTATCCCTATAACGTTGACGAGTCTCTCTATCTCGGTCCCTCCCTCTTGTGCGTTCATTGGTCCTCCATAAAAATTCATCTACCGATCTATCATAGGACCTGAAAATATATCATGTTCAAACAAATATGGAAAGAGGGTAATAATTCATTGAGGAAATTCCAACTGAATGACCTTTATGAAAAAATTGTTAATCGTTCAGCTTATAGAAACGTTATGGAAGCTTATGGAGTTTTTTGAGTAAAGGTGAATCAGCTAGGATGTGAAGGCGCTCAGTTAACAAATCACCCAGAAATATACGAAAAATATGTTGGAAAGCACTGACGTCAGATAAGAAGACATATGATGTCATTCTATAAAGGGTATCCCGTAACTCAACGTCAAGCGGTTACTAGGCGATATGCTAGGTTATACCAGTTCTAGCAAAAATTAAAAATAAAAAAAAAATAAAAATAAAACAATTATATCTAACAATGGACTTGCGACTGTAATCAATAGCATGGTTATTTAAAAAACTAAAAAATAAAGAAAAATAAAACAATTGTACCTAACAATGTATTTGTGACTGTAATCAATAGCATCGTTATTTAGGATTAGGTTTAAAAAAAAATCACTGCAAAATTGCAAAATTTATGACTACAAAAATACACCTATTATACCACTTAACCAAGTGACAAAATTTTTTTATTTTTGCTAGGACTGGTATAACCTAGCATATCGCTCAGTAACCACTTGACGTTGAGTTACGGGACACCATGTAGAATTCAATGAATGCTCTCTCAAACTTTAAAATATATTCACATAACACGAAAAAGGGATATCTGTGACTGCATCACATAAAGAAAGTTCTATATCTTCTCCAGATTTTCTTTAGGAAAACGAAATTTCTGAATATACAAGATAACAATAGCCTATATAAATGCACAAATTCATGTTGAGATCCGAAGAATATCTAATCTATTGATTAATCGAATTTTGTGTAATCCATTGTGATACTGTTTCTGGGAAGTACATCTGTTTGTTTTTCAAATTTACTACATATATAAATTAACGAACTAATAAAATTTAATATTATTTCCACGATATGAATAGTATCATTTATGTTAAAGAAGTAACCAAATTCTATCAATCACGAATGCAGTTCATTCGTTTCCACTTGATCAATAAACAATTTGTCATTATAAATTAAAAATTTTCAGATTTTCATTTCACCAGAGATCGATTACATTCATGGAGTGAACTTAAAATCTCCTTCAACTCTCTGTTTCACTGACTGAGAACCCCCTATCTATTCAGGCATTCTCAATGTCATCAAATACTCGCAAAGTTAATACCTTCCATAATTGTTCAACAAGTGGCATTGCCAGCTAACTCTCTTTCACTGTATTTCCCTAATTTGCCGCGATTTGTTCACAACAGCAATTTACCAACATATTAAAAACAAAATTACATTTAATTTGACATAACAGACATCTGTTACATCTGTTTATACCTGGCTTAGAAGTAGTACCGATCGAGTGTGCAATGGCAATCGATTTTTGGATTATTTACATGAGTTGCTATGATGTGGCTGATATTTTATTCAAGTAACAAGTGAACAATTTTTTTTCGAAAATAAATTAACATTGATTTCATTGAAATCATTCGAGTACACCTATTAACTGGCACCATATTATAAAAATAATATCCTAAACATAAAGAATATATTTTAGACCATATTGATACTTAGCGTCAATTATCTCACCTTTCCTCAGAATAGGAGTTATTTCTCCCTCTAGAGCTGACGCTGTAGTCAGGTAGTGGTAGTCCATCATAATATCGAGGGGGTGGAGGCAGAGGATCATATGAAGAACCTGAATATAATCCTGGGGGAGTAACATACGGCAAAGGGGGTAACTGATGTTGCATTGTCCTCATATAGTCTGCAACAAAAGCTTCAGCAGCAGCAGTTGTGTATGTCCGTGGTGCATCTCTGAACATATTATACCTATAAAAATAATAAGTAGAGAATTCATATCAATTGAACAAGAATAAAAATAAACAGGACCAAATGTTGTAATGAAAATGGCGATCACATAGTTGTAAATCCATTCACAACAATATTTAAAATAAAAGAAGAGTTCAAAATCAAGTATGTTTCAAGCAGACTATTCAGTAGAAACCTAAATTATTCCAAGTATTGGTTTGGATGGCGTCGACAACATTGAAAGTAAGAACAAATGTCGATAACATTAATTTATTTCAGGAGTCGTGCGATCGATTTGCTTCAAAGAACTATACGAGAAAACGACATACCTTATCTCTGCAAACAGTATGTAAAAATAAAAATAAACATAATTTATCATCGTTTTCCATTTGATCGAAATAAAACGAATTTTGTGACAATAAAAGTTAGTTGTCCTTTGGATAATTCAAACAGCATGACCTCATAATCAGAAAATAATGTTTCATGGCTGACATAAAAAAAAAAGGAATTTTTCATGTCATTCCCTTGAAATTATTGGGAGTCCATCAATAACACGAAACAGATTTTTATTCCTATTTGAAGAAAAAAGCCGACTAACAGTTTTATACAAAAATAATAGCTGTTAATAACGTATGGTTGGTAAGATTTCTTCGAGATGTAAATATAGTATTCCACACCTACCAATTGAACAAAAGAGAGAGTATATGTGATAGTTAACAGATATCTTCACTTCAGCGTTCCTATTGTTAAAAAAAAAAAAAAAAATTGAAAAGTCAGGCTATAAAGTGAGAAACATATTCAGCATAAGAGAACGTACAAAGAAAAAACCACTCTCAATTTTATGTACAACAGGAGCCTAGAGAAAACAACAAAGATATTTACAAGATAGAATTCATCTAAAATAGAAAAATTCCAGTAGAACCTCCCAGAAAAAAAAACGAGATATCATTCAATGCACTAGATGTCAAGAATTCGGCCACACGAAAACCTATTGCAATAGCCCTTTTATGTGCGTTAAATGCGGCAAACATAAAGATTCAAAAACATGATCCAAACATAACGCCAGCCACTTGTGCCTTAAGTGAAGGTGATCACCCAGCAAAATACAGTGGTTGTCAAGTCTACAAACAACTTATTCAAACTAAGGATCAAAAAGTTCGAAGGAGTGATAGACAACATAACACATAAGAACCCACCGACGGTACCTACATATCCCAAACAAAAGCTACAACTAGAATACCAAAGATGATCTACACAAAGTCAAATCCAAATTTTTTATAAATGATGATATCAGCTTTCCTGTCAAGTCTCAAATTAATGATGGCACAACTTATTAACAGAAACAGATTGAATTGGATCTTCTTACAAAAATTATTAAAAATGGCCAAGTTTATACAGGATGTCCCGTAACTCAACGTCAAGCAGTTACTGGGCGATATGCTAGATTATACCAGTTCTAGCAAAAATAAAAAAAATTCTGTCACTTCCTCAAAGCGTAATAGGTATATTTTTGAAAATGTTGAAAATTGACACTCTTAACTACATCCTTAGGTTTTGTAGTCATAAATTTCCCAATTTTGCAGTGATTTTTTTACACGTAATCCTAAATAACCATGATATTGATTACAGTCACAAATCCATTGTTGATAGATTCGAAAGTATATTGTGAATCTCAATAAAATTCAATACATAAAGAAATGCTTCATTTCAAGAATTCAAAAAACAATATCCATAATCCATAATTGCTACATATGGAAGAATTGAGGACTGGAGCACTACATGTGAATTTTTTGTATCAAGTAACTTATATTCCAATAAATAAGAGTAGCAAATAGAATAGGCCTAAATTTCACACAAGAGTACATATTCGAGTTGAAACATTTTTTTTCAATTGATATACCTCATTCTGTAAAAGCATTGAAGTGAGGTCAGGAGCTTTCGCATGCTTGTCACAAAATACTTTACCAGACTGTAACATTGCGATACAGAAACAAATGGGATAGAGACTATGGAAGAATCAACAGACATATATCTTCAATTAACAAGAACCTAACTTACAGCTACCTCACAATGTTGTATAGGATTTGAGTTGAAACCGAAAATTGACAATTTGATATCATTCATAAAATTCAATTAATCTCTCACACTATGAAGTAAAAATAATATATAAGTTTATGTAAGAGAAAAGTTTATTCTATGAACTTCCGTGACTATCGCACAAAAAAAAATCATATCTTCTTGTGGGTTTTTTCTGCAAATATGAATTTTAAACATGCAAGACATCAAAAAACTTGTTTTGAATGATTGTTTGGGCTATTACCATCATCTATTGTGGATGTAATGATTTCCGACGTTTGGATAGACATCTTCTATCTTTATCAAGGAGAAAAGTAAGAAACCTTTTGAAAATTATCAATTTTCAAAAAGTCAATTGACAGAAGTCATGAAAGAAAATGAACGATGTTATATACTCATCTGTGATATGATGATCTTTTTAAAAATTGATAATTTTCAAAAGGTTTCTTACTTTTCTCCTTGATAAAGATAGAAGATGTCTATCGAAACGTCGGAAATCATTACATCCACAATAGATTATGGTAATAGCCCAAACAATCATTCAACACGAGCTCCATCAACAACAATATCTCGTCATCAATAAAAAAACTTGTAATTTAAAAAAAAAATCGGTTCTTTTTAAAATTTTCTAGCCTGACGACTTTCACTAAATTTGAATGGTTAACATTATATTAACATTATATTGCCAATGGAATGGAGGTTAGTCAATCCATCGTATCATGATCCCATTTGTCGCCATTGTATCAGGTGTTTTCGTGATGTATTGTCTGACAAGTTCAAGATGAGCCTTTCATTATGTTATGTTAATTTCCCAAATCAGGTAAAACAGAAACAACATCAACCAAGACAGCAACACCAAATGCAAATCATTTCTTCCCTAACAGTCTTTGTGAAAATGGGTGCAATCCCCGTTGTGTACCCATGTTGACCTTGAGACATTGCCAAGTGGGCCTTTTTAAGAGAGACAGACATATTATTGTTTTGGACTGAATTTTGTTACACAGATTGTTGCTTAGCATGGTGTGTCAATTACAGTTTATGGAGGCGTTTCGAGAAATTATAGAATAACTCTGCTGAAAACTTAACAGCTAAGCACTATGATTATCCAAATTTTCAGACAAATTGTATTTCACAACCAATATCAACAGAATGTGTTTATTGTAATGCAAGTTAATGCATGTCCACACAGACCCAACATCATGTTTTTTGAATGGCATGACATCACCATGCTGCGGCACCCACCAATGTGACCCTCAAACCCATCAAGCATGTTTGGAACATATTGGGTCTTCGTTTGTGCAGGGAGTACCCAAGTCAAGAACTTGAATGTCTTAAAGAGTTCACTTTTGTAGATTTAGAACCAAGGCGGAATATTTTTTCTTCTTCACATACACAAACTATAGACTGATTTTAGATCATTAAAACACAGTAATTGAAGAGTTGTGGGGTCTCATTTCTTCTAGAAAAAAATAACAGAAACATACATACACTAGAGAATGATGGGGGTCACTCCTAAATAAAGACACACAGGAGGTGTAAATCTGACCAGGCAACTTGCGTGTAGTATGCTTTGGGTGAAGCTGATACTAGCGGTAGTTTTGTTGAAAAAAAAATCTTCAATTTTCTTCGCTATAATTTTCTTATCAATGAAAATGCATAACAAAACTGATTTTTTTTTTCAATTTTGTAGAGATCATTATCATTTGAAGATGAAATCATGAATTTTTTATCTTTTATTTCAAAATGTGGAAGATTAAAAAAAATGGCTAGATGACTTTGATTGAAATGTTGTGTTTTTTTTTTTGACATATTGAACTGTGAAAGGCACACTTAACACAATACCGGTTTCCTTGACTGATCCAACTTGGCCATTTTAATGATATTTGTAGGCTGCTTATTCAAAATTTCAAAAAACACTCTTTTTTTTGTGCAATCAACTGTTGTTGAGATATTGATGGTTAAAAATATTGATGGTTTAAGTCAACCATAGCCACTTCTTAAGACCTCTGATGATGAAAACATAAAATATTGTGTTCAGACTAGTCAACATTTAGAACTGGACAACCCATGTTATCTGCCCAAGTGTCTTTTTTAAAGAGATGGTTTGCATCAAAATAACACCAAATACGATAAATTTCAACATTGATCATGCTTCGTTGAGACAATGTTACTTGCATTCCATTAACAGGTTGCGAGCAACTGATAAGAGATTGTGTCAGGTTCTTGATCTTTCAGTCTCAGTTGTATGCTTGTTGAACCAAAATATATCACCGATGTTGCCTCCCTATACATTTGTTAATTGTTTTATGTTTTTTCATATAATGAAAAGATAACTTGGCTGATTTCATCAGCTGTCAGTTGTTCTTGAAGTATATATCCTTTAAGTATGTAATTTTTAATATAGGCAGTTCTATATTTTTTTATGAAGAGATTTGTAATTTTAATTTTGTCAATTTGTTTATACTTTGCCAAGTTTGTGTTTGTGAAGATAACAATTATTTTATTGTAATTTTAGCTTAAAGATGATAAAATTAATCAAAACATTGCATTAGAATGAAAAGTTTTATTAGATCCTTTACTGATAACTGTATAGCAAGAAAAAAATATTCTCTTCCATTCCAAACTTTATATCTCAGCTAGAAGAGTTGGTATTGAACTATTAAAAAAAGCAAATTCATGATGAACAAACAAGTAAACACAATTCATACAGCAGTTGATTTGGAAACTTTTTTTTAGTAATCATTAGGCTTGAGTGTAATATATTGCTTTATCATGAGATCTAAAAACTAGGAAGGTGAAGCTTCAAAAATTTTTTTTCTCAAATTTCAGGAAATTTTGTAACTTAGATAATCACAACAAATTTGGAAATTTTTTTATCTCTTCCTTTTGACACTAATGCATTTCATTAATATATGATTGGAGAAGTTATTATCATAAATACTTATATTCAATATTATTATAAACTTTACTAACACTAATGAATAGAAATTTACCTATCTCTTGGCCTAGGTGAAGGGGATCTTCTGTATGAGGAAGTGAGCCCCCTAGTTGAAAGAAAATATTTCCTACGGGACATTGCTCTATTTCCTCTGAATCCAAATGATGGATTCCTAGCTGCAATTGGCATCCTTGTTTTCGGATGACGATAGCCATCTCGACTTGTGTCATTCAATCTTTTGGCTGCTTCCTTTGCTAATCTAAAATAAACATGTCCTCTTATAAAATGTTGGAAAACTATTACTTAGGTACTCAAATATGTTGATAAAAACTATTAGTAGTACAAATTACTATAGCTGCTGGGCAGGTGGATAAGGATTTATTTCATATTACAATTAATCATTTAAAGCATTCTTGTGATTCTTCCCAATAGGTTATAAGAATTCTATAGATGATTCTTAGTCGTCATTTGAGAATTTCTATTCATTTCTAATATAAATTTCACTTCATATTTTCAAAATGGTGTAATTGAACAAACAAATACATAAACACAAATACCTTAAAATTGGAGTAATTTCAATTCCTTCATCTTGAGGAAATAACCGACACAACTCCTCAGCCACCCTGGGTTCAATTTCTTGTCCATCCCTCCCTATTTTCACTGGTTTTCCATCATTCCAAGGATTATACAAGTGCATAGTACTGGAGAATGGTAACTCTTTACGACAAATCCAATCAACTTTGAAAACACCACCCAATGCCTTAGCAGATAAACCTGGTGGCAGAACCCATGAAATTGGGGGTACATCGTGCCTGGATTCTCCATGTAATCTAGCAAATCCGGCAAATTTACCACTCTCTTTCACTGAAAAAACTAAAAGAACATTTCTGGATTCTCTGAAGGCCTTATTTAAGTTAGATTCGTTTTGGGGAAGGGTGGACCAGACTCCTTTAGCTTTTGATAATGTTATATTCTCAGCATTATTAGATTTGATAACAAAAAAGCGTGCACCTCTAAATAAATAATTCAATTTTAGTCATAAAATCATATGACTTAGTTCTGATCTCTTTTGTACGAATTCTCTTATTTTGGGAGATGGACTTTTATCCTTAGATCTTTCTTTTTTGTGCTTGCTTCTTCTTCCTCTTGAGGAACCACTGCTCACTGAGCTTATGCTTGGAGCACTAGAACTCTCAGAACTTGTAGAAGAAACATCACTTTCATAATTCACTTCGTCTACAAGTTCCAAATCGTCTCCCATCAAATCTAAATTAAGATTTTCATTATCTACACTTCCATTCTTATTTTTTGAGTCCATTATTAATAATCAGTCTGACAGCAGGAAAAGGGTTAACCGAGGATTGTAATTACTCAGTTGTTTTGTGGCATTATTAAAATTCTTGGTTTTTCTTTGTAGAACTATAAAAAGATTAAGTGTTTTCTATTTGTTGAAAAAACTTGTTAACCAAACCCAACAAGCAACCAAAACACTATTCCATAGAACTGGATTGAAATATAGTTTCGACCACAGAACATCAAATATTTTTTCGACATTCACAATTCACAGAACACAGTATTCGGGACATAGAAATTCATAGCTGTGTGAAGACCGCTGCCAGCCGCCAGCTGCCAAAAACCGAAGATGCCCGAGGCGCCTGCTGCTATCTGGATCAGTGGCGGGTACAATATTCTTCCATTTCATTATTCTCTTCACTGAAAGTGAACATTCTAGCTGCCAGAAATCCCAGCTGCTTCCGTTTTTCAGCTTCTTATCATCGCGGTGGAGGGTATTTTCACGTTTTCATTATTAGTCCAGTCAATAAAGCATGGGGAACGAAATAATTAGCGGCAATGAAAATTTTTGCTTTTATTGTTTGGGACAAAATATAGGATACCCAAAAAAAATTTTCAACCCTCTGGAGGAAAGGCTTAAGAGGGGAGGGGGTAAAAAAGGTTTTTTCTTATAACTCTGGATAAAAAATTCCGAACGGGTTGAAATTTTTAGGGATGGTTAAGTAAATAATTATACATCTTGTATTAAAATTTCAACCCTCTGGGGTGACGGCTAAGCGGAGGAGGGGTAGGAAAGGTTTTTTCTCATAACTCGGGATAAAAATTCCGAATGGGTTGAAATTTTGAAGAATGGTTAAGATGATGATTATACATCTTGTATTAAAATTTCAACCCTCTGGGGTTAAGGCTAAGTGGAGGAGGGGGTGAATAAGGTTTTTTCTCATAACTCGGGGAAAAAAATTCCGAATGGGTTGAAATTTTAGGGAATGGTTAAGCATACAATTATCTATCTTGCGTTGAAATTTCAACCCTCTGGGGTGAAGGCTAAGTGGTGAAGGGGTGACATAGGTTTTTCTTCTCATAACTTCGGATAAAAAATTCCGAATGGGT